>OY998142.1:6711799-6732527 GCA_963921925.1 Sphagnum tenellum
AGGGCAGGGGCGGGGGAGGGGGCAGGGGAGGGGCATGGCTATGTGTAGTTCCAAAAAAAGCCTATTCCAAACAACCCATTCTCTGAAAAAGAGGATCCACTTCACTAACCAATTCATCCGATGCAACATGAATCTTTGAAGGGTTGCTGGCCTCTGGAACTAAAAACATGAGCATAATTCAGAAAATTGGCCACTGACCTTCAAGAAGGCAAGATGTGGCTCTGTTGCACGTGGCATAGGATCAATGGTTACCAGCTGTTCCTGAGGAATGAGACTTTAATGGGTCTACTACTTTCCTCAGCTTGCAGCTAGCTGCTGACAGTGGCCCAACATTGCACCACTTCTTCACCCCAATTATGAGCAACAATCAAAGTTCTCTCCACCACCCGCACCTGCATAGACTCCTATCATAGGTCTCTATCCTTACTAATCAATGCCATCATTGTAATGGTGAACTAAACTGACAACATATCCAACAGTTGAGGAGAAGGAGCATACTGGGTCCATCTGATGGCCTGCCCACAAAAACTGCTCAACTTCTGGGAGCAACTCCTTAACTGCTGCCAGTGTTGGAGTTTGCTTCAATTCAATTTGTGCCTTTGTAAGCCATTCTTTGGCCAATTCAGACAGGCCTACCTTTCTTCCATTCATCTGCAACAAGGATAACAGGAAAATCAGTGGAAAGCAACACACCACATCTTGCCAGTAAAACCCCTTCCCAAAGGCAGCAGCACTCCAAGATGCTAAAGACAGCACAAAAGAGCTCACTGACTGTAAAAAATGGATCACAACTATCACAAAGGCAAAACTCTTTTATCAGGAGTCCTTGGTCAGATTGTCCCAAGGGAAAAAAATTGACCAAACCTTTTACACACATACTAGCTTAGGGAGTGGGTGCCACAGCGCAGTGTGCATTCAGTAGACCTATATTCTGCAATAAGAACTCCAACCTTGATATCTCCTCGATTCGTTTTATTATTGGAAAGCAAGTCATTCTGCGTTTTTAACATTATGGCAGAACTGGTGGCAATTAGGCCAGTTGGGAAATTGCCATGATGTCTCTGATCTCTGGAGAAATTGCCATGATGTCTATGATCTCTGAAAAAGCTCCAAGAGACAAACAGATGCTTCACATCAGAGCAAAGCAATGTTTAATGAGACCACATTCAAATCCCTTTTGTATTTCTTTCTGTCTTTCAATTCATAACTTTAGATGCCAATGGCACATTCAAGAGATTTGCTGACCTCCAGAATGTAAAAATCAAAGTAAGAGCTGCAATGAATTCATAACAAAATTCAACAATCCTCATCAAAAAAATTCATAAAAAATTCATAGGCCAGTAGCTTGAAATGTTTTGGAATTGTGCTACAGGAAAGTTGGAGTGTGAGGATCTGTTAATGGAAGAATGTGCATTTTCAGTGTCATCATCAAGTGCACGCTGTGTCCTGGAAAAGCTTGTATATGTGGAACAAAATTTCTGCTCCCAACAATTGCAATCTAATCTCAACAGTATTTTTCTTTGAATTATGAGCATAACAAAATATGTTGAGGTCCATTCACAAAGTACTAAATTCTGGAATTCAAATCAATTCTAGAACATGTGTTTTCTTGACAATATTTTGGATCATTAGAAATTTGTCAGTCATTTAGTTGTTTTTCTGTGTATTGATGTGCCAACAATCATATTAGGTTTCTTCCATGAATTCAGATTTTAGATTTTCACTTCAGCATTCAGAAGAATCTCTCTCTCATTTTCCAAACAAACGAGACATAATTTCAACTTACCATTTCTTTGATGTAGAATTGTAGTTGGTGGCATTACCTATATAGTGCCAAGACAACACAATTTCTTGATAGAACAAACTCAAAAAATGTTCAGTATTTAGTTTATGAATTCATAACAAAATTCAACAATCCTCATCAAAAAAATTAATAAAAAAATTCATAGGCCAAGACAACACAATTTCTTGATAGAACAAACTCAAAAAATGTTCAGTATTTAGTTTATGAATTCATAACAAAATTCAACAATCCTCATCAAAAAAATTAATTAAAAAATTCATAGGCCAGCAGCTTGAAATGTTTTGGAATTGTGCTACAAGAAACCTGAAAACTCAACAGTGCAAGAACGCTCTAGAAACTCGACAAAGATCTGCCGTAGAGGACCTTGAAGCTTTTTCGCAGTTGCCTTGAACTCAGGGTTTCGCACAAAGTGAGTTTCTTCTTTTTCTTTCTCTTTCTGAAGGGATTTCACCACCACTGGGTTTGTTTTTTACATAACAAAAAAAAATCCCACAAAATTAAAGAAAAGAGCAATGTAGAGAATTGATTTCAACCCAAGGAAAAAAAAAAAAAAAAAACCCAACCTTCAATCTGTAAGACTTGTTCAAGAATCTGAAAATCAAATATGTTATAAGAAGTGGGTTAAGAATCAGACATCTGGTAATGGGTTGTCAAGAAGAATTGATGTTGTTGGTTGTGGCAATGTAGTAAGGAAAGAAGGAAGGGAGGAAGGAGGGTTTGTTTTCTACATAACAAAAAAAAATCCCACAAAATTAAAGAAAAGAGCAATGTAGAGAATTGATTTCAACCCAAGGAAAAAAAAAACCCAACCTTCAATCTGTAAGACTTGTTCAAGAATCAGAAAATCAAATATGTTATAAGAAGTGGGTTAAGACAGACATCTGGTAATGGGTTGTCAAGAAGAATTGATGTTGTTGGTTGTGGCAATGTAGTAAGGAAAGAAGGAAGGGAGGAAGGAAAGAGAAAAAGAATTGATGTGGGTTGCAACAATGCAGGAGGCAAGGAGGAGGAGGAGGAGGGGGTTGTCGGGTGGAGCTTCACACACATAATGGGTGTGGCTTAGGAGTGTCACGGTTCCTGAACTTTGTGTATAATGCAGAGGGCTGAACAACAGCAGGCAGTGAGGGAACAGGATGCCTCTACCAGGCGTGCTGCCAGGGCAGCCCAGTCTACTGAACAGCAGCAGGCAGTTAGGGAACCAGATGCCTCTGCCATGCGTGCTGCTAGGGTAGTCCAGCCTGCTGAACAGCAGCAGGCAGTGAGGAAACGGAATGCCTCTTCCATGCGTGCTGCCAGGTCAACCTAGCTTGTTGAACATCAATAGGTAGTGAGGAAACGGAATGCTTCTGCCATGCGTGCTGCCAGGTCAACCTAGCTTGTTGAACATCAATAGGTAGTGAGGAAACGGAATGCTTCTGCCATGCGTGCTGCCAGGGCAGCCCAGCTCGTTGACCAGCGAGAAGCAACCAGGCGAGGGGCTCGCGCCCGGCGAGCTGGGAAGCAAGCCCTCCACACTGCGGATGAGGTGGAGGTGTTGGTGGTACACTCATTGGGTGCCATGTCACATAGGTGCACACACTGCAATGCACTCTGCTTTGAGCATGAGAAAAAACGCACCACTTTGTGTTGCGGCGGTGGCAAGATGTCTGGGTTAAGCAATGCTTTCCCCGCCCCTGCACCTCAGCCACTCAAAGATTTGCTCACCAGTGTGCCCAGTGAGCACCAGCCTTTGCCACCTATCACTAAGGATTTCAGGCAGAACATTCGTGCATGCAACTGTGCATTGCAGATGGCCTCAACGGGCTTGCACATCCATTCCCCGGAACAAGGGATCAACATGATTGCCATCAAAGGGGTTGTGCATCACTTATTGGGGCCTTTGCAGCCCGCCGAGCATGATGTGCCACAATTCGCCTAGCTGTACATCATTGATTCCATGGATGCACAAGTCACAGCACGCCTTGCAGCTTTGGGTGCTAAGGGCGTTGCTTTGCATCAAACAACTTTGGCGAGGCTACAACAGATGTTGCTTGATCACAACACATTTGTGCAACGTTTCAAACAAGTCATGGACATGCCCACACACGACTTGCCTCAATGGGAAGTTGTCATCAGGGTCGACGACAACGTTGATAAGCGTCGCTACAATGCTCCTACCGCGCCTGAAGTGGCTGGGCTGTTGCCAGGTGAGGTTTTTCAGCAACGTGTACTGATGCGTTTTTGTTTGTTGCCATTGCTCACTTGATGCAATGTTCCTCATTCATTGACATAAATGTTGTTGTTTCTGCACAGGCGGCGGTGACGAGCCGGTTACAGGCAGGGACATCAGAGTGCGTGCATGCGGCGGCAAGCTATGGAGGATTAGTGACCTGCACCCTACTTACGATCCGCTGCACTTTGTGCTGTTCCATCCTCATGGTGAGCCCGGTTGGCAGCCAGACATGCCCCATGCTGCTGTTGCCCCTGTCAGCCCACCACAACTTCCACAGGATGATGGCAGCGAGGAGGAAGGTGATGTTGAACATGTTGCAGTAGATGCAGGGCCAGCACAACCTGCACAACGCAAAAAAATCACTGCACGGGAGTGGGCTTGCTATCACATGCACGATAGGAACCCGACATCGCACGCCCTCTTTGTGTATGGCAAACATTTGTATCAAAAGTGGGATGTTGACCAATACAGCAAAGTGGAATCATAACGACTGTTTTACATACGCAATAACTAGGGCCCTTTGCGTGCTGCAATTTATGGTGGCGTAGCTGATGCTGTTGCCAATAACGACGCCAACATCGACAACCTGGGCAGGCTCATTGTATTGCCATCCTCATTCATTAGTGGACACCGACACATGGCTCAGTTGTACCAAGATTTCATGGCCATTGTCCGCCAACATGGCAAGCCTGATCTGTTCATCATCATGACCTGCAACCCCAAGTGGGAAGAGATTATCAGTGCGCTGAAGCCCGGCGAAATTGCCAATGACGGCCTTGATTTGGTCACACGTGTTTTTGTTGGGAAATTACAGCATTTGCTGGACAAGCTTTTGAAGAAGGGCATTTTTGGCGAGGTGGTGGCTAACATTCATGTCATTGAATGGCAGAAGAGAGGCCTGCCCCATGCACACATTCTATTCATTCTGCATTCCGATCACAAACTACGAGGGCCCGATGAATACGACCGCATGGTGTCTGCAGAGTTGCCTGATAAAGATGCACACCCCACTCTTTTTGAGGTCGTTACAAGATACATGGTGCATGGCCCCTGTGGCACCATTAACTCACATTACACTTGCATGGTTGACGGTGTTTTTTCAAAAGGCTACCCTAAGGCCTTCACAGAGCACACCACCGACACCACCGGTTCCTACCCAACATACCGTCGTCGGGATGATGGCCGCACATTTGAGCGGTAAGTGTGCTAGCAGTAGGACCATGCATTTGGACTGACAACATGCACGACTATGCTGCCATGTTTGCGTTTATTGACCTGTGGCACCGCTCACGTAACAATTGATGTTTGGTTGTTGCGACTGCAGGGGTGGGTTTGCCTTTGACAACCGTTGGGTGGTGCCTTACAACCCGTACATGTCCCTGATCTTCAACTGCCACATCAACGTGGAGGTCTGCACCTCCGTCGTGGCTGTCAAATACCTCTACAAGTACGTCTACAAGGGCCACGACCGTGCACAGGTAGACGTTGGCCTGGTGGACGCTACTGCACCTAATGGCGCTGCGCCCGCTCAGCCACGCATGCGGGATGAGATCAAGATCTACCAAGACGGTCGGTATGTGTCGGTTTCTGAGGCCAGCCACCGTCTGTATGGTTTTGATCTGCACAAGGAGCACTCGAATGTTGTTCGGCGTCAGACCATCCTGTTTCAAGAGGGCACTGATGCTGCGGCCGTACTTAACCAGAACCCTCACACAACTTTGACTGCATGGTTTGCATTTAACAAAACAACACGGGAACATCTCAATCCATCTGCACCATTGCGCTTGGCTTTCAACTCGCTTTACCATGACTTTCCATGCATTGCCACATGGAAAAAGAAAGAAAAGCAATGGGCACTCCGCACACGGATGCCAGGTCTGCTGCCTGTCGGCCGCATGTATTTTGTGCAACCCTCCGAGGGGGAGAGGTACTTCTTGTGTCTTTTGCTACATCACGTGCCTGGGCCTACGTCTTTTGAGGACCTAGCGTGCACCAACAGGCACTTGCAAACATCTCACGCAGCACACATCTTTCAAAGAAGCATGTCAGCAGCGTGGTTTGCTACAGGACGATGCTGAGTGGGCCCAGTGCATGGAAGAGGCTGCAAACATGGCTAGTGTCTCATGTCTCAGGGCACTGTTTGCTGCCTTGCTGGTGTTCAATGATGTTGCAAACCCATTAGCTCTGTGGGAGCGCTTCAAGGAAGACATGGCAGAAGACTTTCTGTATCAAGCACGCCAGGTTGGTGCTCAGCTCTGCCCGTGTATGGCTCTGCATGTCAGCTTGCCTTGCGGTTTTGCATGGTCATGGTTTGCATGTTGTGCGGCGCTCAATGCTCACTATGTCGTGTGTGTGCTCCTATAACGTGCAGGGCGAGCCAGCGCGACAACTCGATGCTGCCATCCGGGACATGGTGCTGCGGGAGTTGGCGCTACACTTGGCACACCTCAACAGCAGCCAGGGCTTGGCAGCATTTGGCTTGCCGATGCCTACGGCCCAACCTACCAGTGTTGTGTTGGCAGACGAAATTGCTAGGTATGATGTGGCAACGTAAGTAGCCATATGAGATGAGCGCGTGTCGCAACTTAACCCTGAGCAACAGGCTGTCTATGACAATGTCATGGCCGCTGTCGACCGCCGTGCATTTTTTGTCGATGGCCTTGGCGGCATTGGCAAAACTTTTCTCTACAGTTGCTTGTTGAGCACTGTGCGCGCACAGGGTCAGGTCGCTATTGCTGTGGCATCGTTTGGCATTGCTGCATTGCTGTTGGACGGAGGACACATTGCACACTCACGTTTCAAGATCCATGTGCAAGGCCTCAACATCACGTCCACATGCTACATCAGTAGGCACTTTGAACTGGCAACACTTTTGCAAGCGGCTGCGTTCATTGTGTGGGATGAGGCTGTCATGATGCACATGCATGTTTTTGAGGCTGTCAACAGGTCTTTGCAGGACATCATGATTATCATTAACCCAGCATTCAAATTCCCGCCATTTGGCAGCTTGGTTGTGGTGTTTGGCGGCGATTTTCGGCAAATTTTGCCTGTTGTGCCTCGCGGCACCAGGGGAGATGTCGTCGATGCAACTTTGAACCGTTCCAGCATATGGCAACATGTGCGTGTATTCAAGCTGCACACCAACATGTGCATGCAGAGGTTGCTGGCTCAAGGTGGCGTGCATGCACAGGCAGATGCCACACGGCTGCAAGCATTTGCTGATTACTTGCAACGTGTGGGGGAGGCGCAGAGCGCGTGTATCCCTTTGTTGGTGAAAACTCCATTCTTATTCCTCATGACATGTGCTGCAATGGCCCTACTGTGGCAGATTTGATTGAAGAAGTGTATGGCGCTCTGTCATCTATTGTTGAGTATGCTGCAAAATCTGCATACATCATTGAGCATGCAATTCTTACACCTTTGAACGAAGATGTGGATGCACTCAATAAACTCATCAATGACAAATATGCATTCACAAAGCACGATGGTTCGCCCGCACAGCACCGCGTGTATTACAGCGCGGATTCTATGGTGCATGGGGAGTAACATGGCATTTACCCCACTGAGTTCTTGAACACACTCAATTTTTCGGGCGTACCACCCCATGAACTGCACTTGCATGAGGGTTGTCCCATCATATTATTACGCAACATGACCAACGGCCTAGCTAATGGTACCAGGCTCATTGTCATTCAACTCATGCAGCATGTCATTGAAGCAGAGGTGGCAACAGGTCCGACAAAGGGCCAATGAGTGTTCATTCCATGGTTAAGGATCACACCTTCAGACACAGAACGAATGCCTTTCACTTTGCGCCGTCGCCAGTTCCCTGTGCGCCATGCATTTGCCATGACCATCAATAAGGCACAAGGGCAGACATTGAAGATGGTCGGCATTTTTCTGCCCAAGCCTGTATTTACACATGGCCAGTTGTATGTTGCCATGTCGCGCATTGGGTGGGCCGAGGGGGTGAAACTGCTGGTTACAGATGGGTGGGAGGATGCTCATAAACATGCACCTGCCGGTGTGTACACTCGCAATGTTGTTTACACAAAGGTGTTGTAACATGATCATGCAGACAATAAAGCTTAACAGAGCGTTCGGGGTGGCTAGAGTGGCGTAGCCACGGGTTACCCACTAGTCTCCATTATTAACCATTCTATTTGTCCTTTCACATCCCAAACCTTAAACACTTAGGTTAGTGACATTTGAATTCACACTTGGGCTTCTAAGAGCTTTAAAACAGTCTTTTGAAAAGTTGAATCCCTTAAAGCTTTGAAGATCCCAAGCCTAAACACTTGGGGCTAATGACATTTGAGTTCACACTTGGGCCTCTAAGAACTTTGAAACGGTCTTTTGAAAAGTTATATCCCTTAAAGCTTTGAAGATCCCAAACCTTAAACACTTGGGGCTAATGACATTTGACTTCACACTTGGGTTTATAAGAGCTTTGAGCCAATTACAAAAAGATCCATAATAGATATAAAAATACACTTTTCCATTCCTTTTGAATTGGGAATCAACTAAACGAATTTCAATTTGTAACTAGCATCCAAAAGGATGACTTATGAAACCTAAAGCTACCATACCTAATTTGGCTCTAATGAATCATTGTTATTAAAATTTTCTTTACTTAGACATTTGGCCATTAGTATGAATCCCAAGGTTACATTCCCCATGGTGTATGTTATCTAAATTTTACCAAATAACTTCAAAACATTATTAATAACCCCACATCGCCCTCAAGTAAAATTCACACAAATTAAGTTTTGAAAATTTTAACATCACACCAATCACATACTTCAAAATATTTAACATGCAATGAATCTTGTTATCCTTTATGTTTTCAAGGACACCAAAATTACAATTGGCACCACAATCCCAACATTTATTGTCACAAATTTTTTTGTGTCATAGTCCTTTGAAATGTATTTATTTTGGGCATGTGAATAATGCATATTGGGCAAGTATGGAAAATGTCAATGTTGATATGGAAACTAATGTCATAAAAATATATTTGCCATAACTACTTGGTATCATGTGCAAAAGATGCCCACCTTGCACAACCTTGCTACATTATATGAGCAATAGCCTTGATCCTCCATACATCCTTTTTGCATGGACGATGGATGATATCCCATGTCTACCTTTCCTTCATTTGACGAGAAATTATTTAATTTTGGTATTTTGGATGTTAATGTGCTTGAAGACGTAGTTGATTAAGCATTCAACTATATTGGTAGCATTCATTTTTGCTCTTGCCGTTATAATTGTTCTTAAGGTGGTATCAAAATCTAAAACTTGTTATCTTTGCTATTTGTTTTGCAATTAAATAAATGGTGAATATGCATATTATGATGGGGTTTTAATTTTGAAGACCCTTCAGATACCAAGACCCATCTATTCTTATTTCCATTTGAAAGTTTTGATATGAATGGCAAGTGAAAGTATTATAAGTTGACACAAAAAGATGAATGTTATAATGTACAAATTAATGTTTTTAATTAATTTGCCCCAAAATTCAATTCATTGAATCAAAAATATAAATTATTCTTAATACATTCATTTAAAACTATCAGAGGCATCAATTTTTAAAATTTGAAAGTATATAATTGTGTGGGCATTTGATAGGCGTGAAATACCTAGATTTGTTTTTTTTGAAATAAGGAGTTGATTGAATTATGGTATTGAATTTCTAATTCTCATTAAAAAAATTCTATTGTTCATAAAAGATCCAAAACCCTGAAAATGTGACATACTTTTATAGATATTTAAAAGTTATTTAAAAAAATGGAATCAAACAAAAAAAATCATTATGAAATGTTGTAAGGACATAGGTCATGGTGAACTCAAAAATCTAAAGTTGAAGTTTTTTTTTTGAAAATCTCTTAATATGTTAAAAAATTTACAATTTTGTTTTGGTTGACTTTTCTTAAAGAAATCAAGGAAAATAATTATTAAAATGTTTTCATCATGTACCAATTCATATCTCCAAATGATCGTAGATGCCCAACTTTGGTTATAATTTTTTTTAGAATGTTTTGTCAACACTAAAGTCATCTAATTTTGATAAAGTGCAAAATCTTAACCTCCAATTCAATTGTAAAGTTATTAACCTTCAATCGTTTTAGTTTGAAATTTGTTTGCAATAAAACTCAAACACTTGCTTTCAAACATAAACTATACATACTTATTAATTAAGCCAAGCAATCCCAATAGGAATATTGCTATACACATACACAAGGAAATTCAACAATTTTCTTTAAATAATAATAAAAAACAAGCATCCTCCATTCTAAATTGAACAAAAGCAATGGGGTTAGGTGCCTTTCAACTTCATCTTTTTGATTCTCCAATTTTTATTGATATGCTTTTCCTTATTGATGGTAGTTAACCTTATGATTTGCAATGTTTGGCCTTAAATATAACACTAAAATAGTTGTCATGGATCCTTCGAAATTAAAATAGAACCTACGTTCTTTCAATTTCTTTCCTTCTTTCTTGTTGTAACATTTCTAGATGTTCAAGCAACTTACAAGATATCGAATTTTTTTTGCAAGTGGTTCATGTGTTTTGCAACTATTATATGCCATATTTTTAAAGCATCTTTAGACCCTTGTTATTTTGATATTACACTACTTGTTTGCATCGTGTCATGTATCACTTTTTGTAAGTTGTGAATGGCAACTCAGTTGGGTTGAAAGCTCAAAATGCATTTCAACATAAAAACACAATATGTAAAGTGTCCAAGTAATAGAGTTATCCATAAAGTCACCTGCTATTTGAACCTTAATTTCACTTTTTATTTTTAGTTCATACCTAAACAAAGGGTATCCATAAAGTGGATGAATTTTTTAATAAAAAATTCGATATTGGCAGTGAGGTTCATACGATTTGAACCCTAAGACAACAAAAAAAGCACAATCATTAAACAACAATGAAAACATAGTGTAGGTGCACTCCATTGAGATAAGCAACAAATTAAAAACAAAGCATGAAACTTGTTTTAGCACTAAAATTGGTGAATTTCAAGACCTATTTTTGTGCATGTGTATTTGGCTTCAATTTTTGACATGACTCATACTTTTGACCAAACTAAGGGTTTCGTTGCCCAATGTTTGTAAAGTTTGTGATTTTACCAATGACTAAAATATTTCTCACATTTATGATCATGACATTCAATTCTGGCCATGGTTGTTGAAGAACAAGGAGATTTGCACATCTTGCCACAAGATTTATTAACAAAGAAGTCTTTACTAGTATTGTGCGAATACCTAGATCCAAAGTGTTCAAATTGGCGGTTTTGTATTTAGGTATCAAAAATTTAACCTCATGGGATTTAAATATTAACAACTTGATGTAGATTCTTACTTTGTGAATTTGATCATGGTAAAACTAGGGTAAAATATCAAACTTTCTTTTCAATGGAGGAAACTTTGAAAACTTCCTTAGGTTTCAATGTTTTAGATGAGTACTATTAGAGTTTAGGGTTTTTTCCCATGTCTCAATGTTTTAGATGGGTACTAATAAAGTTTAGGATGATCATAGAATGCTAAAACTTTGAGCTATAAATCAAAGCTTCTATATCATTTTTTGGTTATAAACATACGTTGCATTATGCACATATGTACTTTAATGTGTTTTTAAAAGATTTGTGACAATTTGTAGTGTAAGAAAGTTAGATGATAGAATCCATGTCAATTTGAATTACACGAGAGCTTTTGAAATCACAACTGTAAATCATAACTTTACCCAAAACTATATTCACTTCAACAACCCTAAACGTGATGACCGCCATGAATTGAGAAAACCCAGAACTGCATTCACTTCAACAACCCTAAACCCGATAACTGCCATGAATTGAGAGAAATAAATAAAACCATACCTCAAGGTTCCAGAATATTTATGAAAAATATTTGAAGCCTCACCCAATAGGGTAACCAAAGCGATAAAATACCCAAGACTATATGTTTTCCTGAAAATCAATACCCGCACAGCACTGGTCTTTACCACTCTACAATGCTCCAAAGAATCCTTCTGAGGCTCTTCCTGGATTTGAAGGCTTGCCCAAGGATGATAGCCCAAGGCTGATCCTGAACATTCAGTAAGAGTTGGAAAAGGGATTCCTTGGCCAACGTAATGAACTTTTAAATTTCAGCAATTTAGAATCAGAATGAGGTCTCTTCTGATTTTTGAAGATCCCTTTAGCCATCTCAGGTTACAGTTTGAAGAAGAAAAAGGCAAAGGTGGCATAAAAGATTGTATATCTAGCAGCGGCTAACTCATAGTGCAGAGAAAACAACATACAGCAGAAAGACATGGATTGGTTGTCAGTAACCTGGTTTTGCTTTATGAAAACTACATGAACCTGTCCACAGAGATTCTCAACCCTCCAGCTTTCAAAATGGAACAAATGGCCCTGTTTACAACACAACTGAACATCATCCACTCTTCGTTCTAAGAATACAAGTCTTCAGAGACTAGGAGCATTGGGCTCGGGGTTTTGGTTGGGTTCCAGGATAGCATTGGTGGAAAACAAATCCCTTACCTGGTGTCTTCAGCTCTTTGGCAAGACTCACTGCCCAGATCCAGAACAAAAATGAAGAAGCAAAAAACAACTTCTTTCTATCAGGTCATAAGATGACTGTCTAGAAGCCCAACTATCTAATAAGTCCTCCATTGTGATGGGACAACTCGTGCAATGTTTCCAGCCTGAATAGACTGCATGGCCATAATGTCAGCCTGTGAGACTACTGCAGGGGACCCCTTCTGAGAAAATAGGTCAGGGGGTCGGTATAATCCAGGAGGGCGATATGGCGCCGGAGGTCGATGTGGTGGCAGAAAATGAGATACACTAACTTGTTGCTGTGGTGGGAAACTTGGACTAGGACTCAATGACACCATCTTATGAGCAACAGTTGGTGGAACTGAAGAACCCACTGAAGAAATAACAGGCGCTATGCTATATCCTGTTGTACCAGAGTACTTCCCAGGTAAATAGAAATCTGAGGGAAGGTAATGGGGTAACATAGCACTTGATGACATTGATGGCGTTGTACTGGTGGAGCCCAGTGCAACAGACCCAGTTCCATAAGGCTCGGTTATCTGGGAGCTCGTTCCACGAGAGCCAATCCTGTATGATCCCTGTTGGAGAGAGCTGATTGCATGAGAGCCAGTTACATGCGGCGTTGTTGTATGAGTTAATGGCATGCTACTGGCTGTTGCAGCTCCTGCACGTGAGGTTCCCACACTGGCAGGGTATTGCTCCTCTAAAGACAAACGTTCAAAGGGAGAATTTGCCCTTCCTGTGTATGATCCCATACTGTTAGGATTAGTATCAATGCCTGATAGAGACCCTTGAAATTGACTCAATCCCAAAGAAGGGTGACTGACACCTTCTTTGCTTTGGGCTAAAAAGCTGGAGCTGTCAACTGAGCGATTGGAATTTGACAACCTAGGCATGTCCCACAGATCGAGAGAAGGGGAAGTTGACATTGCCCGGGGAGATGGCGACATGTTGAGTGGTGGCGGGCCTACAGGCTGAATGTCAATTACTCCTGTTACATGGTTGCTGCAGATTGGACAAACACTGATGCTGCGAGAGCATGTAGTACAGCAGCACATATGTGAGCAATCCAGTAGCACCTGCAATAAGGAAAACACTATTATTACAACATGCCATTTTCAGCGGTACTTGCTCATACATTAATGGATGCCTGACAAAATCAAGTTGAGACTGAATAAGAAGTTAAGACATGAGTTGAGAACTCACTGTGTTTGCTGCATCTTGGTTACAAACAGCACAAACACCAGACTGTCGATGCCCCCCAGTTGCTTTTCCTACCTCTTGTCCCTCCTGAAACTTTGATATTTTAACATCCATTTTTTCTTGTGTTGAAAATGAGCCCCCCCTTGAAAGCTCTGCGGTTGGTAATGGCACAGAACTTTGACCTCTGTCTCCAGAAGAAATCTGCTGAAAGTCTCCATTTCCATGCTCATTTTCAAAGCTTCCACTGCTAGATGCACCTGTGCCAAACCTGGGGTCACTGAAACCAGCTGGGGCTGACACAGCAGACAATGTTGGGTTAATGTGTGGTGGAGCATAAGACCCAGGCTTTGAGGCAATTCGACCAGAAATAGGCTGGGAAGGAATGGGCTCTAAGGACACTGAAATCCCTCCAAGCTGCATAGAAAGTGATGATACACTTGTGGAAGAATAATTTGAGGGCAGGAAAGAGGGGGATGCAATCCCTCTCAAGTGTGGAGGGGTGTACACTCCCACTCCAACAGATGATCCAGAATGGTCTGTACTACCCCCACTGGATGTGGCATTTGTGTGAGTAGAATGGCGCTCAGATTGACCTGCCAAATTTGCAGCTGATGGCAGTTCCAAAGGAGATATATGCAGACGAGGTAGGGTGGGTTGAGGGAGTGAAGCTGCTTGGGTTGATGGTTTCTCCAGTCGGAAAGTGCTTCCTGAAGAGCTTTCCTCAGACCAAGGGTCTGAAACCCCTTTCCGTGATCCGAAGGATGGATCCAAGGCCATCTCCACACTGGAGGGGTCATGAGAACGGGCACGCATCACAGAGGCAAGAGTAGAAGATCGGGTTTCAGAATTTCCTTGAGAGGAAGACGGAAGTGGTGGCCCAACAAAGAAGAGCTTCCGCAAGTTTTCCATGCCATCTTGAAAGTGCAGGAACTTATCACGCTCCAGTACCATCACCAGTGTATCCAGCCGCTCGTCCAGCACCCTGCAATCATTCCCCAGAAGTCCCATCTTTGGTACACATCACCTAGCTTGCATGAACAATCACAAAATCTCTGCGCTGTTACAATGAATGCCATCAGCATGAAGGTATCTGATATATTCTCATTGTCCACAACCCAAGCAGATGGCCAAAAAGGTCTTTCCACTGGGAGCTGAGTTCACTTCAGCAAAATGGTTCAAATCCACTGGAAGGGACACAAGTCAAGGAACAGGCAGGCAGCAACACTCTAAGACTGCAATATAGAGAGAGCATGAGAAAGTAAAGCTATCTAATGTCTATATGGCACCCTTTAACAATGGTAAGAACAACTGAAGGCACAGTGACGCTAGTTATGATGAATAGATACATGCAGATGCATTCTAGAGACATCCCCTGAAAGTTGAGGAGATTTATCAAGTGGGTAAAACAAATTCACAGGGTGAGCTCAGATGGCAGCCATAGGATGCACAGCAAGCAATATCTCCTGTCACCACCATTCTTGAGAGAGAAAAGGAGGGGAGAATACACCTTTGGGTAAGAAGGCAGAGCCCGAAGGCAAGAGCATCGCAGCCAGAAGAAATATCTAGCAAGGAAATGTGTCCTGCAGGATGAAGAACTGCATAAAGGAGCTCATCCACTATAAGCAGTCTTGTACTTTCTCCCACTGCTCATTCCCACCAGAATCCCATACAGACAAATTTCCTGAGCATGATTGTACATGGCCTAAGACTGCTTGTGATGTACTTATCTACAGGTTTGCAGAGAAATCTCTGCAACATCACTTTGAATATAAAATGACAGTGGTGATGTACTCTGCAGAGGTAATCAAATGACAAAGCAACAGAGAAAGAAATAAGGGAAGAATAATGTTCTGCTGATGCAAAGCAAGAGCACATCAGAGATACTAAAAAGAAAAAAGACATCATTGAAGTGGGAGAAAGGATGAAGCTAAGGCATAGAAGAGACACACACATCATACTGGCAAGGAAATATTACCACAAGGGCTTGCAAGACAGGCACGCACTAGCTTAAAACCAAAGTTCACTGTATCAGTCGCCAATTCCACATATCGCCCTTGTAGTCCCTTGATTAACTGTTCTGCCACATCCTTTACCTCCAGACTGCAAAAGAAAAGCCCCACCCCCAACAGGATTATACATTTTGCTTTCAGAAAGTACCTCTCCACAAATTGGCGGTGACTAGAACTAGATGCCGTCATTGTGATCACCCACATGTGGGCACCTTCAAATCCAGGACTGTTTACAGTAGAGACATAACAATAGTCGAGGGAGGCCCAACCTGAGAACACCCTGTAGTGTTCGGTTGGCCAGTTTGGAGCCTGCAAGTTCATTAGACATATGGGCCAGGGCCATAGCCGCTGCCATTGCCTCCTCTTGCGGAAGTGCCCACCTTATACACTCCACCAGCATTATCCCACTCACCTGTTACCTCTTTAGTCATCAAAGTTAGTATCTTCCATGCCTACTCCACTTCTGTCCGAGCAACTAAAACTGGTAGACAATCAAATTATCACTCCAGAAACCAGAGATACAATTTGATGGGCAAGGACATATGTTCCAGATGTCATGTTCATGGCTTGAGTCTACAAGATTTTAACAGAAAATCAAAGTCTTTAGTACTCTGCATACAATCAATAATAACTAGGAATGCATTTCCCACAAGCAAATATCTTCTTTAAGTACTGAGAACTTCTCCATATATATGATCTGTGTCAAACTGATATGACCCAATCATAGAGATTTCACATCTAACAACATATGAGCAAACAGGAAAAAGTGCAAACCCAATCAGAAAGAACAACGAAAATCAGAACAAAGAAAAAAAAAAAACCAGAACCAAGAAGCGGTTTGAACAACAGCGACAGTTACACACATGTTCAGAGACAGCATAGATGTATGGTATTGACCAAATATCATAATATCCCCACTGATTTCATCAGCTCCCAGCAGTGGGTGGAGGTCAATCTTGCCAACTAACCAATGTACTGACTGATTGTCACCTGACCAGCAGTAATTGGAGAACTCAGCCATGATGCTGGCTATGTAGACAGAAGCTAAAAGAGAAGGAGAAGACCAAAGAAACCAAGAAGAAAAAGGAGCAGAGAAGGAAGCAGGAAAACAACAAGAAAAGAGGAAGAAGAGAAAGAAATGCGACAAGATGACAAACTTTTCAGAACAAAATGGCCTTTGAAAAACCCCCCTTTGACAAGAGGAAAGCAGAACTGACATGAAGGAGGAGCAAACACAGAGAAAAAGAGAATACCAGAAAAAGAAGTAAAAGAATGAACCAGGAGAAGAGAAAGGAAACAATAGAAATGGAGGAGGCAATTAAAGAAACCCAAGAAAGGACCAGAAATTGCAACCTATCAATCAAAAAGAGATGAGAGATCGTGAAGTTGCAGAGAAATCTCCACAACAACAATTAAAGGTAACATGACAATGAGTGCAGTCAACCTCATGAGAGTCGCTCACAAAGTGACAGACCATCACCTTCATCACGAACGGCAGTGACGAGCTGCCATGACTACCCACTGAGTTCATCAGCTCCCAACAGTGGGTGTAGATAAGCATATAATAATCTTCCCAAAAACTTGGGCAAACCATTATACACAATCTGCGTCCTGAGTTTCTGTTGCCTTTCCGGAAGCAATGGGAAGACTCAGACGTGATGTTGGCTAGCACTCAAGAACAAGGTTAAAGAAATGATAATCAACCATCACACAAATGGCAAGAAAGAGGTGAAAAGTTAAACTGCTTAACTCCACACAGACTAATTGTCGCGTCAATGTTGACTTGGTGCTTGGCAACACTTGACAAAGCCTTGGTATCAGCTTGTATCTCCTTACAGATCTGGGCCAGTATTTTGAATGCAACTTTTGGTGGTACTCTTGGTTTCTTGCCTTGGGCCGCATTCATTGATGTAATCAGTGCCTCCACCTGTCGCCACCACCACACTCCAGGTTGATGTACCGCAGAAGAGAGAAGAACAAGAAGACACCTGAAAAGAAAGTTAAGATAGTGTATGGAGCCACACAATGGTTCAAAAAGATCAAATAGTCTCTTGTGAAAAGATGCTATTGCGCACTACTAAGGAATCGAGACACACCAGCCGCTCCAAGACATAAACTCCATACTGGTCCAGCACCAGTGTCACCTGCAGACATCAATTGACATTCTCCTGTGAGTGTCAATAGCAAGGTCGTTGCTAAGAAACCAGAAGGACAACATAAGCCATAATGGGCCCAAAAGAATATCCTAATTCGAGTCCACAAATTCAAATGACCTCACCCATGAGTTTGTTCATGAGTTTGTTCATGAGTTCACCAAAAAAGGAAATCATAATGCTGGTGACTAGCACCTTCCGAAGGGGTTAATGAAGCATACACTGGGGAACCAAAGACTGCTTGATGACCAGTTGGTGTGCAGTTACACAGACAACTTTCTAGTGAGGTCAACATGCAACACATTAACTTGAACAAAAGTCAGGCAAGCTTCAAAGGAAGGAGGTCTTCTGTGCCCACATTCCATTCAAGATTAACTAGAACAAGGAAAGCACTCCTCCAGAGAGTCACTTACCACTGAGCCTTGTATGCACTCAGCCACAAGGGTTGCCTCCTCTGCTCCCTTCAATGACACCAGCTGTACACAAAATCACCCTTCTCAATTAACAATTCTCAAGGGGTCACCATGAAGCCTTGGATATGCATATATTCAGGGAACAATGTTACTGTGATTAACCAATTGTTCTTTCTAATCTGAAGTTAGAACCCAATCTAACCAGCAATACTAAACTAAAAGTTTTAGCCTAACCAGGAACAAAAGCTGTCAGTGAGGATAAGGAAGAACAACATGGGTGATCAATTGTCTGAATGAGAACACCCAAGCTGAAGTGTTGAAGCACAGATACAGATTCTCAAATGTGCAGGAGTGGATAGTGATAGTGACCATTTTTTGGACAGAAAAAGTGCCACGATGATCTTGTGCAGCTGTGACAAGGCCTTTCTCCTGACAAAAGGACCGAACTATGGCAGTGAAGAAGCATTCAGCATTGCTTCCCTCTCCTCTGTGAGTAGAAGCATACTCCAGCATTCGTTGCAGCACATAATTTCCAGAAGCTGTCAACAAACATGAACAGAGGTCCTCACAATGCAGAACCAGCCTGTGGAACTTTCATTTCATACCCAATCACTTCTAGCTTGCAGAAGAAACACCATCTAGCTGAAAAATCCTGCAGTTCTCATTCAAATGCAACCTTTTTGCAATATGCCTGACTGAGATGGAATAAACAGAACAACTAACACCAAATGAGGGAACAAGTCCGACACATCCAAAGAGGAACCCTAAAAAAATGCTGACTGGTAAGTAAATACACTCTTAAGCCATGCTTCTTAGAGACAACCGAGGAAGTTGCAGTTGACAAAAAATCACATACATGAGAGGAGGTGAAACCCCAACATAAACAACAACAACAATAAAACACGAATGATTGCATTTCCAATACAGCTACCAACACAGCACAGGCAAAAATGCTCACCATGAACAGCCAACTTAGCAGCATAGGGGGTGAGCATTTCTCGACAAAGCTTTGCCACCTTATGCCGCTTTACATACCCCTCCCGTAACATAAAGTCCAAATGCCTTGCACCCTGCAAACAGAATTGACTACAAATTTCAAGCTTGTGCCTGTCCTTCTGATCGAGCCCATGTGGATTACAACTGAGGTTAGCTTGCAGCTTATGCTATTTGATCATGCATTTAAAAGCATATTGCCATGCCAATAATCTGGCGACAAGACTATTCAGACTGTGTCTACTTTTAGCATACCGTGCGATCCATAGCCATGCTGACAATGTCATCTGTGTCTTTCAAAGGAGGGACAATATAACCCGGAAGCAGCTCATCCATTCGAGTGCTTGACCGCAAACCACCACCATCACTCCCTGTTACTCCTTTGGGTGGAATGTAGTCATTGCCACCACCAATAGAGATTATTCCACCTCGGCCATAGGGCTTCTTGATTTCTGTCACCGCCCTTGGTCCAGTATCCAAACCACTTAGGAGGAGAGTGAAGGAGGCTGCTTCCCGTGGGAGTTGGGAGTCAGCAGATGGAGAGGGTGGAGGGGAGTTAAGATAGAGCTCAATTACTTGCCGGCAGAATGGGCACCTCACTCCTTTATCGGCCTACAATCTCCAAGACACAGAATCACTTTAGAACCACCTTTACCTCTGGCAGACATCAGCCAGATTTGACTAATTTGCTACATCTGCAATTTGACAAATTCATCAACAACCAGTCAAAGCGGTTTGCATATTGTAAAAAGTTATCAGCATTCACAGAATGTTGAGAACTTGGCTTTTAACTTCAGATATTCACTATCCTTTTAGAAGAACTTGCAAATGACCCGTCAGACAAAATGACTAGATAGAATTTAACATAATAAACGAATAAGGAAAACGCACAAATAGAATGTCACTAACCACTTGCAAAAACACTTCAATTTACTAATTCTTCTTTCCCATTTATTGTGTCATGTAGAAATTAGAAACATGTGGCTAAAAACAAATTTTACAGAGAGTCTCCAGGCAACTTCTGTGGACTTTGGCAATCTGCCATGGTTTTGTTCTGGCCCAAAAATCCATCCCCCCCATCAAGCAGATGTCTGGCCATTTGGAGATTCAAAACCAAACCCTAACAAACATTAACAACATATTTACCACCTGTTTCCAACCTCTATATCTGCCATGGACAAAAAGATCTTATCCTCCATGACGAGGTAATTGATGATGTACTACCAGAGTGACCAGGTGGTGGTGTGGCCACAGTTCAAGATTGAGCAGGAAGCTGAAGACTGGGAAAGGCGTCAAAAATTAGAGAAAACAAAGGACTGCAACTACAGAAAATGCTCCAGGGTCACATTTGCACTGATTGCTTCCCGCATCTCCG
>OY998142.1:6732727-6759525 GCA_963921925.1 Sphagnum tenellum
GGTTTAGACCCTATCATTGGTGGATCCACATTTCGTTTGAATGGCCATTGGACCCCAAAAATTTATAGTCCACTCCAACCCAATCCACTCCAATCCAACCCAACCCAACCCAATCCTATCCTACCCCCTACCTAACCTAATTCTACCCAACCCAAGTAATAACTTACCAATTCCCAACCAAACCAAGCCAAGCCAAGCCAAGCCAACCCTAACCTACCTAGCCAACACCTTCTTCCAATTCCACACACCACCAAATGAGATCAAATGTTTAATAAAATTTTGTCAACAACAATACTTGATGTATAGGCTAATAAGTTTTGTTAATTCTCTCATATGGGAAGAATGAATGTTTGTTTTTTTAACTTAAATTATGTGTAGGATAAAGCCCCAAGTTGATGATATATTCACAAAACAAGGGGCCTAGGATAAGGAGCTACCTTATCATAAGGCAACCTTAGAAGGTGAAACTTGCCTTGCATTTTGGGAATGCAACTCACCCATGGGGTCTTAACCCTATATGAAAAGCATGAGATATGTACTTTATTATAAGAATAAACATAGGTAGATTTTGAGGTGATAGGAGTATGAAATTTTTTACTTATAGGCATAAAGTCATGTGATCAATGCTCAAGCTAATTAGTAGGCTTAAGATCTTTCCCCTTTTCTAGGAGAATATTCATTAATGTCTCATTAAGGGATTTTTTTTTAATGCCACCAAAATGGCAATCATAAATTTTAAAATGTAGAAAAATTTGACAATCGTATTTAAGAAGATTTAACCAAATTTGGTGATAAACCATATATGAATTATAAATCTTTAATGATCCTTTTGTAATTTTGGTTACACACTAAAACTCAAACATTGAATTCGAGTAAATTTTCTTAATTTTTAAAATTGAAAACCTCCAAAATCAATTCATTTTCAAATAAATAAATAAATATATATATATATATATATATATATATATATATATATATATATATATATATGACAAAATGCTACCAATAGATAAAGGCCAATAGCTTGATATTGTTAGATATAGGGCACCTTCCAAATATTCTAAGGTAGGAGGATGGATGTAGTTACTATATCATTTTAAGTAGTAGCTAACTCCAACCCCTTATTTGGGAATGTGCCTGCCCCCCGCCCCCCCTTCGGACGTTACCCATTTAAAACATGAGGCAAACATTATTATCAACTTCAACGTTACAAAATCAAGAATCATGGGTAAATATAAGGTTCTCACATTTACTCCTCACGAGTGGGAAAGATCTTATGTAGCTAAAAAATAAATGATTTTTTTATATTATACAAATAATATTCATCATACAAACATTATTCACAGAAGTGAAAATGCTATTGATTCCAACCATATGCACCATAGAGGAGACATATTCAGAATTGCCAACATTTTAATCTTATTGCAAACTTGATATAAAAAATTTCAAGAATTTGATGTGTCAATTTTCAATTGGCACAAACTTTATGTTTATTCCTAATTTATTATAACATAGTTTAACTAGTAATTCATCTACAAGATCATTTAAAAACATTCATATGTCCGAATCTACAGAGGTATAACTTAAGATCAGAACCCTTAGTGTTCATTCAATCCAATTGAACTATTAACCCATCCCCAAATTATGCAAAGAAACATTGAACTCCCCAACTAAAAGACTTCACCATTGAAATCCTTAAACTTTATGTTTGAGCCTAAATATCAATGAAATTCACCAAGTTCATTTAACTAGAATCATTTAGGTATGGTGGAACTTGCTGCAAGCTCAAGATGTAAATGCGTCACTATGAATCCCCCCAAATTTATTTCTCATTTTTCCCATTATGCCCAACCCAAGGATACTTTGACTAAGGTTTCTAATGATCACTTAGACACCCAATCCATGACATGGATCAAAGAGAGCTTAACACGTATTTTGCACTTATGTAGAAGTACATCAACTTTAAATGCCCATCTAATTATAGTTCGAACTTCCTCAATTTGTCATTACATCTCAACATCAACCCCTTATAAAAAAAACATTGCAATCTACAACATAGTTTTTGCCACTAAGTAGTCATGGGCACAACAAAAACAATTACAACAATTACAAACCAAGACAAGAAACTAGCTATCTCCTAGGACCAATTATGCAAGAAAAATTTAGTTATTACATTGCTTCAAAATCATCTTTTTTATCCTACCTTGCACCACCCAAGTATCCAAATTTCATTCAATGCCACTCCTTCCTCAACCATGTGTAGCTTTACACTGATAATATCTACATAAGGCACAAACAAACAAGTCCTCCTACCTTTCCTCACATGTTTACATAAATTTTTTATTGTTATGGTTATTTTAAAGAAACAAACAATAATAAAAAAAAAATTTATCGTTAACACATAAAAAGTTGATAACAACTAACACAAAAATGAAAATTTAAAAACTTGTTATGTTCACACTATGACATTATCCAGTTCACTTCCTTTTAGGTCATATATGTAAACCTTTCTTTGTTTTAAAAAGTTGGGTCCCTTAGTTTCTTTTAGTCTTATAAAACACAATAAATTTGTGAATCCCTACACGATCATTCCCATTGATGTTCATCAGCATCTTGAATGATGCATAACCTATTGCCCTCATCAAAATCAAAGTCACCAATCCAATCTACATACCCAAGAATTGGTAAGGACTTTCCCAATTTTATGTTAAAGCTTTCTTCTTCCCTAACTTCGTCATTTTGACCATTGTATGTCCAAAAACAAATCCTTGAAATGTTTGTTTTCCATTTCTTGTGACATAAGTTCTTTTCTATTTCTTTTGTGCTTGTTCCACCTTAAGCAACACATTCTCATGGATACTTGCTACCAGTTTCATTTTCTTGATGAAATGTTCTACATTAGTTGTTGTATCAGCAACATCATCCATCGTAGTAATCAGAGCCTATAAATAGTTGTCAACTTGAAGGTGTAATATACACCTAATTAGTTCATAAAAGAAAAGAATTTGGTGTTGGCTTGGATGCCACATCAATATTCAAACATAACCTTAGCCAATTGTTCATCCCAAGAATCCAAATGTTCAAGTGTGGTAAATAAAATTGTAATCCCATGTTTGATTATCTTTATTAACCATTTCACCATTCCATTACACCGTGGTCACTATGGCATCATAAACAGATGTGTAATACTATAGTTCTACCACATTACATCAAACTCAACTAACCATTATCCTCTGTTGCCAATGAGTATGAAGTTGGGAATGCCATATTTGCAAATGATTCATTTTCAAGAAACATGGCTACAATTTTTGCCCCATGGTTTGGGATAATTTTGGCTTCATTCCATGTGAAGTAATGGTTTATAAACACTAGTATATTTTATTTTCCTCCTTGTGTTTCAGGAAGGGCCCCATAGTGTCCATAACCATCTTATAAAATAGTTCACAAATAGATATGTTTTTTAGTTCTTCATCTTTTGACCTCAAACCCCCAATTTTTTTCACCATTTAAGATTACCAACACTCCTTCATTCAACAACTCCATGCATATTGCATCCTTCCAAATGTCATTTTCTTGCATATTAAACCCACATCCCTTCCTTTTTCCTTCAAATATTGTGCCATTTGTGTTTGGATCATTATTTCGAAACATCTCTTATGTTGCCAACACTAACTCTAATTGTTGTTGTTTATAATAATATTGAAATAGCTTTCATTTAAGTGCATGTATTTTTTCAAGAGTCCTCAACACTTCAACCTCTTTTATTTTTGTTTATTTTTGCTCTTCTTATTCACCAAAATCTCCAAAGGTCTTATTTTCTTCAAAGAGAACATCCACAATGTATGATACCTAGTTACTGTTAAGTGTTAAATTAGTCTGGCCTAACAACATTAATTTGAGCCACTCCCTCTTGCCCTTTGGAGGACATTTAAGGGGGTGTCACAATTGAATTAAGTTCCCTCTCCTGCACTTTCTTCTAGATACAATTATCCTTTTCCTACCTTGTTCGATCTAGATAGTAGTCCCCTTTTCTATTCACGACCTAACCTTTTACCCTTGTTGTATTAAACTAACCCTAACCTTAATGAATCATAGTTAATTCGGACTTGCACTCCTATTTTATTTTAAAATATGATTACCATGCCCCTGCCTTGTTTGATCTAAACAACAACTACATTTTTTATTCACAACACTACCTTCTTACTCTTATTATACTAACCCAAACCTTAACCTAATGAATCACAACTAGTTAGGATTTTGACTCTTTTTCTTCTCTATATTTTTTTCTAGGCATCATTATTTTTCTCTTACCTTGTTTAAGCCAAACAACAACTACGGTTCCTACTCCCACATTATCCTCTTACTTTTGCTCTAACTAACCACAACCTTAAAACCATATATTCATAACCAAGACCACACACACACAACTTGCAAAATCGGAGACAGTGGTCTTTAAAACAAAACTTCACACACCAAAAAGAAAAGAAATTTTTACTTATTTTTGGTTAATTATTAGTGTGGATCTCCTTTCCACCAAGCTCCTACCTTGCTTGATATAACACTACCATATCTACTAGCAACTTTCATTTCACCTTACCCTTACTCACAACCTTGCTAACAACATTATTCTTCCAAATCCTTGAGATTAAACTTCCTCCTATCTTTTTCTACCTTCACTCCAGGGGGGTAAACGTTTTTTTTTCCTTAAGTCAAGCCTTTCTTCCACCTTTTCATCTTCCTTTTCGACCATGCCCTAACATAAGATCCATGTACCTTTCCCACCTTCACCTTTAAGTAAAATGCCCACCAAAACTGCATTTAATAACCACTAACACCACCATTGATGTTTCCACCTCCCACTCTTCTTATTACTGGGCTGGACATATTTGGTTAGCCCACCTTTTCATGATGTAACAATTTCTTCCTATGTGTTTACTTCTTCGGGATATATCTAATCCCACCAGTTCTCACATTATCATCATCATTCTTCACACATCACTCATCATTTAGAAAAATGAAGGTGGTCAACAAATTGTAGGAAGAAAGAAAGTTGTTGTTTTAATCTAACCCTAATATTTAACACCCTCTTAAAAGCCTTAGCTGCCATATCCATACCTTCTTATTCGGGATGCTAACTTAGCCCATGCCAGGACAAGATAACCATGTCTTACCTAACCCATTGATCTTACCTTTTCCCCACCTTATCTTGTCCAGGCCACCCATTTTTAATAGTCCATCCTAGATAAGATCCTCCTATTATCCTACTTCATGAACTTCAAATTAAAACCCCAAGATTTTATTCATTACAAAGAATCTTGTCCATTCCAACCCATGTGTTTACAACTTTAGATATGACTATCCTTCATGGCATTTAATGAAAATGATTAGTGGTCACATAAACAATTACATAATGGTTTATAGTTACATATGCAACTTGTACTTGTGACTAATGTTAATTTGGATGAAAATGAAAAATACACTTATGTCATCCTTTTTAGTGGCATCCCAAAATAGCTAAAAATGTAGTTGTCCTTTTTGTGACTTAGAAGGTGGTTTAAAGCTTAAGGCCGTTGGAAACCACATGGCATCTTTTCAACTTGATTTGTGATTATAAATCCTAATAAGAAATGCACATGTAATCAAATGTGAAAAAAATGAATTGGCCAATAAAATTGTTAGATTTAATGGTCTAATTGTTTTCCCTTAACTTTTTTCAATGAATTAACCATTAAATGTGTAGAATGGTTTGGTGGGTTTATGAGAATTTCAATGAACCCATTGCAATTAATGGTAGAAATAGGGTTAAGTAATAGGTAGTATGTATGTGGCTAAATAGTCTAGGTATTTATCATGTTGATATGTCATAATGTTTTTTAATTAGTTAGTTAATTAGGTAGGTTAGGTAATTAATCAATTACTAAGTTGTAGATTGTAAGGTAATAAATGGTAAGCAATATGTATGTGGGCCAAGTAGTAAGATGTTATATGTGTAAACATAATAGTAATGATAGTTCCATAAAATCAATTAATTATATGGCATTAACAAATATTTAAAAATTAAAATTGATTATCTAGATTTTTTTAATGTCAGAAATAATATAATTCATAAAGAACCTTTCATTATATTTCGATTATAATTTATTTATGATTTATTTATAAATATTATATGTGCATAAATTATATATCACACATTTTGATGAAATTCTATTGGTGAAATTATGATATATCAAAAGAAAATTTGTATAACATGATTTTTAGAATCAAATGATGGTTTAAGACATGAAATTTATTTATGTATTTATATTCTATTACCCATTTATACATCATGTGATTGAAATTTTTTTTCATGTAATGGTTGTTGAAATTGTATGGAATAATGAAATTCAAATGTTTTTTTTGGCAAATCAATTTATATTTTTGAAGAAAAAAAAGTTTGTGTACATTATTGGAAAAAATTAAGTTTAGACTTAATGTCATTTGGACAAAATCATAATAAAATATACAAAATGATGTTTTTTGTAATTTTAAAACTGAAATAAATTAAATATAATGCACATTATTTTTTGGCCACAACAACTAGGGTGGCTTGGTGGTAAAGGAGTTGATATCTATTTTTGGGGTGCAAAAATCAACTCCCACAAATGACATGGGTTGTGATCAATATTAGAATGTTGACCAAATATTCCCTACCTACCTAGCTAACATAGGCTAGGTTGCCTATTATGTGATTTTAAATAGGCACAATAGGTGGCCTTCCTTTTAAAACTTAGCTTATGTAATGACACATGTTAACATGATATAGGTTGAATTTAATGAAATTAACAATAACACACACACACACACACACACACACACACCATAAATATTTAAACAAATATAAATAATGCGTTTACATTTTTGAGTTGTAAAATCAATCACAAAATGACGATGTCACATAAGTTGATTTGGATGGATGAAAAGTTTATGGAAGTCATATTTTTATGCCATTGCCATTATAATTGGGTGCCACATTTTTCTTTTGTGACTGGAATTTTATGGGACTTGTCCAAAATGACTAGGCATTGTAGCAAATCACATTTGGTTATTACATTAAAAATGGATCATAAATATAGTCATATATTTACAATTTTTTGTAATGATTGGTCAACCTACTTAGGTTTAACCAAAATTGGGTTAGGCTAATTAGTGCCCAACAATTACCTAGTTTAAAAGTACCTTTCTTAGCCTAACTTAACTTAATTACCTGTATAATTGTCATAACCTACTTCACCCATGTATGTAACTATTTAAAGGAAAATTTTGAATAATATTTTAAAGTAGCTATTTAAAAAATATATAAGAAATTTTTTGTAGAAAATACCTATAGAAAATAATTTAAAAAACTATTGAAAATGCTTACCAAATATAGTCATAAATTACTGGAAATGATTATTTGAAATGCCTACCAAAATGTGACCAAATAGTACTAAATTCTTTGCCTAAAATTTGACTTAAATATATATTGAGCTAAAGAAAAGTATGCATTGGAATATATATTTACAAAAATAGTCATGTACACAAAGATTTGTTAGATATGACCATCTATTTTGATATAGTACTTACAACTGAGCCCAAGCACAACGACGCAATTATTAATAGATTTTGTTGAATTGTTTTTCAACAAATGGGTCCAACAACTTCAATCTAAATATTTAAAATTTTGGTAATGAACAACAAATATAAAATGTATTTCTTATTTTGAATATATTGTGGTAACCCAATGGACAAGATTGTTCAAGATGATCACCAAAGATGGAGGATTCAATTTCGAAAATTTTGACTTGTTACATGACACCATAATTAATTTTTTTCCTAGTTGCAAACTTGAAGTTTATTTAATATCGAACATCAATTGTAGCCTTAGTATATGGCAATGTTATTAAAAATGAATAAATTGAATGATTGATTCAATTTTTTTGTGATGAAACAAACATGCATGTTTTTGATTTGAGGCTATATTAATATTCAACGAACCTTTTTGCACTTTAAAAATCAAGTTATTATATCTACAACATTTTCTTAATTTCAAGAACATGAACATGAATGAAAAACAAAGGTTAAAAGGATGATTTTCTTCATATTATTTAACTTGCAATTCGCTTTCGAAGTGCCATACTTCTTGGCAAGCAAAAACCTCATTGAAAGTATATGTTGCTTTAATTGTTGATAACCTAGTATCTTGAACACCAAAAAAGATTGATTTTTATTGTACACTTTGGCAAGATCCAATTAATTGAACTTTGTTTTTCCTCCCTTGTGTCCTTACTTTGTTTTCATTTTAGACCTTCCATGACACCTCCTATCAAGACAACACCTAAATCACATTTATTAACGAAGGAAGATTGTTTGTTTGTGACATTGAGATTTCCCAAACCATGGTGCCTCTTGCCATGATGTTAATACCCTTGGAAAACCTTCAATGAGTAAGGGTGCACCAAATTGGTTTCATAATGTATAAACCTAGGGAGGAGAAGTTATTGAAAATTGAACAATTTTTTCATTGAAAAAATCATTTAAATCAAAACTAAAAATTATAGGGGAATTTGGGTGCACTTTTGATATTATTGGAAATCCTTCAATGAACATGATTTAATTAAGGTAATTTGGACTTTTTTTTGATTTAAGAAGTGAGAGATATTGGATTTTGAACAAAAAAATTGAAAAGAAAAATTAGTTTGGTAATTAGTTCACACATCAGCCAATGACAAATGCTACACTAATACCTAGTAGAATTATTAGGAAAGTATCCAAACAAAAGGTATTGGAACATTTCCGAAATTGAGGATGAAATCAAAAGTCACGATGAAAATAATACACATGGAAAAAAGAGGACCAAACTAGTTTTCTCACCTCAACTAGTCCTAAGATGAGTCTCACCCCCAATTTTGGATTTGCCTTATCTATGCCTTTCATTTTTGTTCATATTTTTCAATAAATCAAGTCTCATCAAAATAAAATCTTAGAAATCTTGTGAACCAATTTTATTAAATAATACCCAATTTTGTTCACTTTATGGCTACTTTGGTGCATTAAAGGCCAATTTTTCACCCACACATTATTATTTGGTAAATAGTGATTGAGTAGTGTTTCCATCTAAGTACCATGTGGGACGATCAATTTCAATGGGAAAATATTAAAATAAATTAATTTTAGGCTACAAAATCATTTAGTACTTGAAGTGCAAAGTTTAAAGGTTTGGCAAATGGGGTTTTCAAATATTTCAACTGTAGTTTTTAAGACATTCTTATCCATTCCATTTCCATCATTATACTTGTTCCATAAAATATCTTGAGATTATTCAAAAGTGGAGCTATAATTGTAAATTTGAACAACATTTATTTATGTTTCCATGGTTTTTTTGCTAGATAAAGACTCCATTTTCCTCATATGAAATGTTGACCATTGCTGAATAGTAATGTTCTATGCATATGCAATGCATGTGCATGTTGTAGGAGATGAGACAAAATGTATCACGAATTTGTTAAACGATTACTTTTTTTTGGGTAAAATGTAATTATGCAATACGGACCAATTTTCACATTTTCATTACTCCAATTTGAAACTTTTAAAAATATTCTTCTGTATGGAATTTTTGAGACTTTAAAAATTTGTTTAAAAGAAGAACTTTCACTTAATTTGACAAAGAAAGTAGGGTAATGTCACTTGTTGAACTAATATTTTCTTCTCAATGTTCCTTGACATTCAACTAACTTTTCCCAATGACCCACCACACTTCCATAACCCCATAGTATTATAACTTTTTAATTGACATGCTAAAAGAACGGGTTCATTTTTACATGGCCAAATGTTAAAAAATGTTTAAAAATCAAAGGCTAAATGGCTATAAATGGTGAAAAATATAAAATAGAATGACATGTGAACCCTAAACCCTAAAACCCCACCACCATCTTGGTAGCTTCAAAACATGGCAATCATTTGATTTCTTCAATATTCAAGAACTTTTGCACCGCAAGTCCAAATGTCATGGAACCTGTCCTCATCGAGAGTTTTCCAACGATACCAAGAACACGATCTGAAGCATTCAGGTTTGGTGTATCTCATAACTACAATACAAAACAAAACAAAACAAACTAGCTTCCTTCATAGATAGATGATTCATCAGAGTTGGTTTAGATAGGACAACCTTAGATTTCATGAAGTTGTAAGTCATAAGTTGTCAGTTAGACAATTTCATGTTGATGAGTGCAATAGGATCTGATGCAAAACTTTATCCTTCAGTACTGGAATCAGAAAGATCCTGAATATGTGGAACTTCTTCAGATTGTAGAAGACCCGTGGTGGCATTGCATCTGATCACTGTTTCTGTTGAAATGGGTTTCTCAAAATTGTCTCTTATACAGCCCAAAACTTCTCATGTGCATGTATACTCAGCCAGTCACTCAGTAATCTGCAAACCATTTATTGGAGAAAAGTTGTACATTTGCCAAGCTTGAGTAGTCATTGACCTCCACAATGAGGACTTAACAACTTTGTGTGATCTACGTGTGTAAGTCCCCCTGTCTACTGCTGCCACTGGAGATTGACTTGAGCTTGTGAAGACATGTATGAAGTTTAGTAGAAGAATTCGATCCTGGCTCTGAGAAAGTGTGGCCAGCAATAACAATGCTGCCACACCTGACTGCACAAACACAATTACCACAACAGAAGAGCATCACCAAACTCATCTGTGTTAAGAATCTTAATTCTCAAAAGACATAAAAAGTTTTATTGCATTTTCTGTGGCCACCTCAAAAATTTGGAAGTTTTTACAAGCAGAAGAACCTCTGGCTGGCAGCTTGCTTGAAAGTGGAGACATGACATCCCCAGAGAGACTCCACACGTTTTGCAAAATGACTTCCAAAAATGAAGCCAAAAAATCAGGCATAGGTCTGTGTAAGAATGCCCGTGGGAGGAGGAGGAGGTTATCAGAGTGGGACACACACAAAGCAAATAATAATTGCATGATGGATTGCTCTGTGTGGGGGAGAGGGAAGGAAGGGGGTGGGGAAATTCTGTTAAAAATTGGCTTTCTCTCAGAAATAGTCTCCTAACAGTTAGTTAAAAATGATGAAAAACTCTGAGATATCTGGTTTCAGTTTCCGAATCCAATCCACCGCAGACACATGGAGGAAGGAAAATGCATGGAGTCTATTTCTGACTTCGGTATTGCGGATGATCCCATCTCAAAGATGTTTCACCTGCAGAAATGAAGACAAATAGCTTCTGGTCAACACAATAATACTACTGCTGCTGCTGCCGCCGCCGCCATTGCTGCTACTACTAATACTAGTGCTATTTCCTGAGATAGTTGATTTTGGTTGTTTTTACTTTGGGTAGATACAATACTCCCAAAATGCATTCATGATGCTAGAGATGCAAAAAATAAGAAAAGTATGTTACCAGGAGATGGCGGACAATTTTTGTGTTTTTTTACCATCCAATGAGAGAGATTTTCTAGTGTTGCACCTGTGTTGTTACCTTCTTGCTCAACTGGAGTTTCTTGCAACTGCCTTCTGCTTGAGCTTGGAGGGAATGACTCAGAGAACAGCCTTAGCACCATCAACAACAACACAAAATGTGACCCAATTTTCTCAAAGTTCAGCTTTTGCCCAAAACAAACAACCACAACCTCAAAAAAAAAATTGGCCACAAGCAACAACAGAAAAATGCCACACAAAATCATAATAAATTACAAGAATTGAGAGAGAGAGAGATATGTTGGGTTCCAGAATCTTACCCTAGATGTAAAGAGGTTTGTGATGTCTGTGGATCTCGAAGATTTGGGTGAGATGGGTACACTGTCGGTGCAGTCAGGGAGCTTCCTCCAGGGTCTCTAGCTAGAATGTTTGGCTGGCCTTGACTCACTGAAGGTCCAGCTCTGGCAATGGCTTCTGCTATCCCTTTAGCATCGGCAAGCTAAGAAAAAAAAACCACCAAGAAATTTTTTATGTAAGAATAAGTTCAAAATGGGTTTTGCATATTTCAGTTGAGAAACATGTATTTTGAAAAAAAGCTTACAGCAACTTTGATATTCAAAAGACGTGCAGTCCAAAGTCCACCAAACAAAGAAAGCAACAATTGAAATTGGACAGTGGGTTGTGGCAGCAGATATGATATTTTTACTTTCTGGAGCAGTTCAGCATTTGCCTGCTGCAATTCATGCTCCTGCAACATGAAGATCCATTGATCCAGCACCGCCACTTTAATTAGACCAAGAAAATGGAGCAGCTTCAGACAGCCAAGAAGTTGCTTGAGCCAGTTAATTAGATTTTTTTCAAAAGTAAAATTTTATATTAATTAAATTTTCTTTGCTTTTCTGTACTAGATTTTACAAAAAAAACCCCATTTTGCACACATTCATTCTACACAGGATTAAGGAAAAATATCAAATCTGACCTTCCTCTGAAGATCCTCAATTTCTTCAAGCAAGAGTTGATTCTGTAAATTGACAAAAATCACACACCAAAAGAAAAGAAAAGCCCGCATTCTTAATAAATGAGCTGCCTTTTTCCAAGTGGAGGAAAATGGGTCCATTGAACTACCTAGTACTACTGGGGATGATGCAATTGCAGTGCCAAGATACCAACCAAAGGTCAAATTCCAATACAAAATGTGGGCATCAGAATGAGCAAGAGAGTTTTATTGGGGACAACAACACAAATGAAAAGTGTAGTAGGGATTGCTTTGCACTTGGGGGAGGGAAGGAGTTTCAGAATGTGGATCCAAGAGGAACTCCTTGCCCCCACTTGTAATGCTGGCATTCTCATACATTTACCTTCCGTGCTTGAACACGAGAAGATCCTATGTCAAGCTGCTGTTCCAGTTGCAGCAAGTCAGGTACAGTTAACGCTGAAAGATCCTCTCCAAGCATATGCCTGCAATGCAGAAATAATAATAATAATAATAATATTTGGTTCAGTTGTTTTCCATGGGTTTTTTTCCCTTGAAAATTTATCATTATTCAGACAATGCAGAATACATTGAGAGAATGAGAGAGAGCAGCACCTCTGTGTGCTTTGCAGCCTTTCCACTTGTTGCCTCAATTTAACAACTTCACGTCCCAAGAACTGCAAAGGAAGAATCATGGCAATGGGTGAAAAAAAAGAAAAAAAGCACACAAAAACAAGCAGCACTTGAAATTCTTCCCCAAATTCCGAATTTGAGTATGCAAGTAGTATGGAAATTGTGTGTGTGTGTGTGAGAGAGAGAGAGAGAGAGAGAGTTTCAAAACAAGCCCTACAAAGAAAAGAAAAAAGAAAAAAAGCCTACCAACAACAATGTATCAATTGCAAGGAAAAAATGAATGCTGCTGAAGGACCCAAAACTCTTACATCACTGTTGCTGCCGCCTGTTTGCACTCCATCAGGACACTTGTTGTATTTGTCAAGAATATCTTGCATACTGCTTGATGATTTGATAATCACAGACAATGCCAAGGGGCAAAAAAAGAAAAGAAAAGAAAAAGCACCACCCAAGGAATGAATTAGTAAAGAACACTCTCCCTCATCTGCAAAACTTCATAATCAAACTACAGATTCAAAAATCTCAAAAAATCAAAGCCCGGGCACATTTCTGAACCATTTTTTGAACCATTTTACAAATTTGTTGTCAGCTAGCTTCTCACAATCAGCAGCAGCTGCTCCTGATGCTGATTGAAGCTTGAGCATTCTAGCAACTGATTGGGAGCTTCAGCATTTCTACCAAACTGATTGGGATGTGAAGAACAATGTAGGTGAGAAAAATTTGTAAGGGAGAAAAAGAAAACTCAGAATTATGATTTAGCACATGAGGACGAAAAGGACAAGGTCCAAATGGTAAGCATCCAATACTCAAAATGAACCACCGAAATAATGGGAGAAAAAAACAGAAATACTGTAATTTGTACAATTCTTCCTCCCTTGCAGCCAACTAAATCTTAGAAATGACTTTTTGTAGAAATTGATGCCCAACTTCTTCTTGCAAGAATTTTTCCAGTAGGAAAAAAAAAGAAAACCGGAAAAAAAGAAAAAGAAAAGTTGCTGTGGGTTTTTGCATCACCAACAAGATGATACTCAAATCACAACTCTCTGAAGTCTGGACCCCCTTTTTGATCAATGGAATTTTCCCATATGTAAAATTTCCTCAAACTTGTGAGCAGCATCTCCTATAAGCTGGGTCAGCTGGCTTACTGCTAAAGACTTGGGGAGACAATCTGAGCAAGAATTTTGGTAGAAATCTTCACAAGGATTTTAGTACTACCATGTTTTTGCAAAGGATTAAGTACAATTTTTCTCTTTGTTTGCAAGCAAAAAAAGGATTTGATTTGGTACAATCTTCCTTTTTTGTTTGCAAACAAAAAACTTGGATTTGGTACAATCTTTCTCTTTTTTTCGCAAACAACAGGATATGGTACCAATCTTTCTTTGCAAGGATAGATTGTACCAAATCCTTTTGTTTGCAATTCAGGAAAATTCACCAAACACAATCATCAGGACTTCAGCAGCAGGGAACGATCAACAAGCCAAGCTCTTGTTGGGAAGAGCCTGTGTGTGTGTGTGTGTGTGTGACTCTCTGTCTCTCTGTCTGTGTGTTTTTGGTGTTGGTGTTGCTTGCAGAAGCTCCTACCTGCCTGGGCTGGCGAATTCAAACAGCTTGCCAGTGCTGGAGAACACAATGAGAGCCACCTCTGCATCACACAGAACCGCCAGCTCGTGCGCTTTCTTCAACAAACCGCCGCGCCTCTTGGAGAATGTCACTTGCCTGCTGGTTGGATTCTCAATCTTCTTTATCTCTATTTTGCCGCGACCCATAACCTCCACCTCCTTTCTTTCTTCCTCCAGCTCGTCCTCGTCTCTATTCCTCTTTCTCCCCCCACCAGCAGCAGCAGCTGCTGCTGCAGCCCAGGCTGGCTCCTCGTTGTTGTTGTAGTAGTACTAGCTTGATAGCTACTACGACCCAGAAAAGCGAAAAAACGCAATCTGTAAACTCCTGTTTCTTCTTCTTCTCCTCCTCCTCCTGCTCCTCCTTCCCTAGGCGAGTGATCTCTCAAGTTCCGCCTTTCTTCCCAATTATCATCGACTGCTGCTGCTGTCGCCGCCTGATGACCTGCTGATCCTTTTCCTATCCCTGGCAAAGCCAGCAGCAGCAGCAGCAGCTCTAGTGTATTCTACTCTAGTCTACTCTAGTAGTCTCCCCAAATCTCTGCCACGCACCTGCAGTTCTCCGCTTCTTCATCCCCTTCTTGGAAACATTCTTGATCTTCTTCTTCTTCTTCTTCCAGCAGGCATTCGACTTGCTGATTTTCAACAAAGGGAGCTAGCTAGCTGGAGGCAGCCCAAACGCCGCGTATCATCATCACCTGCAGCAGCAGCAGCTTCACTTCTACAGCTGCAATCCTCCTGCTGATGATCTCTCTTCCTCCGGCTAGCAGCTTACTACGATGACTACTAGTACTAGTACTAGTACTGCTACTACGACGACTACCCGTGATCCTACTACGACACCTGCACCAAGTCCTGGTGCTGCTGCACTCGACGACAGGGCTGCAACAAACTTCTTCCCTCATGTTCTTCTTCATCCACAACCCCTGATGCAAAGTCCACCACAACAAGTGCAGCAATGACCAGCAGCAGCAATCCAGCAACAACAACAACGAAGACGACAACTGTGGTAACTGTATAAGCAGCGCGTATTCAAATTCCGTTTGGGCAACAACATTAACTTTGTAGCCGAGTCCCAGCAGCAGCAGCAGCAGCACCAACAACAACAACAACAACAGGTGTATATACAACTAACAGCAGCAACAGCAACAGCAGCAGTAGCACTACTACTGGGCTTGTTGCCTCCTCCTCCTCCTCCTCCTCCTCCGCAATCAGTGACGCTCGGCAGCGACGAGGATTTATAAGGGAGCGCTGCTGGGCGCATGTACCGGCGCGTCTAGCATTGAAGAAAAAGGAGCACATATCAGGCCGCACTTGACGCACTACCAGCGGATGGGACGGGACGAGATCCCCCCTCTTCTTCTTCTCTTCTTCTTCCAACAAATCAGGAACACTCACTCCCTCGCTCCCCTCCGTCCCTCCATTCCTGGGAACCTGGGAGGCCCGGCCGCGGAGGGGGGCGTCCGCGGGGGGCTCGGGGCCATCTCTCCCTTAAAATGCCGCAAAACTCGCTCGCTCGCCCGTCCTCCACTCCCCTTCCCTTCCCTTCCCTTCCCTTCCCTCGCCATCACATATATACGTACACTACATACATACGTACATACACATATACACATACATACATACATACATACCATTCATTCCTGCCTCCTGCATCATCAGTACCAAGGAATATTCCCCATCTCCTAGTCCACCCCTCACAGTCTGGGGGAGGGGGGGGGGGTTTGGGGCATTTTGTTTCTTCTTCCCAGTCTTCCTCATTCTTTCTTCTTTGAGTAAGAATTCATTCCTCATTCGTTCTGTCATCATCTTCTTCTTCTTCTTCTTATCATCTCCCCATCTAGAATTCATTCCTCATTTATACTGTCCTTCTTGTTCTTATCATCCGCAGCATTTAGTAGTCTTCTTCCATCCACCACCAAACCTTTCCTGCTCTGCTTGTTTTGCTTGCTAGGATCGCTCGCTCGCTGCCTGCTCATCTGTTGTTGCTACAGCTAGCAAGCTAGCTAGGTAGCTGTGCTCGCTAGATCTATGAGTGTGAACAAGAAGAAGAATCACGTACACACTAACTAGCAACAGCAGCAGCAGCAGCTAGCTAGCTCTCTGCAGGAATTCCAGCGTACTATGATATCTATGTCGTTCAGATCCCATTTTTTCAAATCTCTCTCTTGCTGCAGCATCATCATCATCATCTCCTCCTCCTCCTCCGTCCCAGCTAGCTAGGTAGCCAGCCCTCCCTCTCTCCTTCCTCCCTCCATCCCTCCCTCCCTCCCTCCCTCCCCAGCAGCTGCTGCCTGCTTCTTCTCCCTTCCACTTTATCACTAAAGTATACAAGAAGTCTGTAAGTAACTAGGTTTTGCTTTTTCTTGGGAAACAGCGAAAACAAACACACCCATCACCCGCCCCCTCCCCAAAAAAACACCCCCAACAGAACAGAACAGAACAGAGCGGAAAAGGAAAGAAAAAAGTGTAGTTTTGTGAGGAAGTAGTTGTGGCCTAGTTAACTAGAGGCCTTTCAACAAAGGAGAAGTTATGCAAGGAAGCAAAACAAAACAAAAAACAAAACAAGGGGTGTGGCCTTGCCATTTACATTAACATGTATCTTAAGACAAAAAGAACAATTATGGAAACTCAAAACAATAATTTCACCATGCAAAAATATAATCTTCCAAAAATCCTTTAAAAAGAAACCAAAATTCATCAAGATATTATTATAACTCTATTATAGCTAATCTCAAGGTTTCAACACAAGCCCAAAATATCATCTTTCAAAAATCCTCGTATAAAAATAGACCTATTATTATTATTATTATTATTATTACCTAGGAGCCAAAATCCATTAAGCTACTACTATCTATACTCTATAACGAATCTCAAACACAATAAAATACCCTTGCCTTGGTAAGCAAGGCTAACAACAAAAAACCTTTGAGGAAATCAGAACTCTTAGAGTTCTTCTCTCCAGTTCTCTCTTTCTCTCCTTGTGTTCTGTTCCATAATGTTTTCTGGTTTTATTTCTGGGCTTTTCCACTTCTGTAATGTTCTGTTTTGTTTGTTTCTATGGGAAGGTGTGGGGGCTTTTGGTTTAGGGTTTAGGGTTAGGGTTTTGGGGTTTTTTTATTAATTGTTTTTTTTAGGGGGGGGTGGCTTTGTACATGAGGCTATGTCAAAAAGGGCTTTTTGAGACCGGGAAAAATATATCGGTCAAATATCTTTGTGGTGCTGGCGAACTCGGGTGGGAGTTCACCACTTTTCATAACGCGTGTATAATCCCATGTGGGTACTAGTAGTAGTAGTAAAGGCCGCCTCCTTTCCTTTCCTTTCCTTCGTCCGACTTTGTTTTTTCTTGGAGGCCTTTCCAAGCGAAGTTGCTCACAAATGTTTTGCTAATTTTTTGCTTGCCATTTTGTGCATGTTCGATTCGTAAGCAATTGAGTACATACTCGGTGGTATGTTGTAGTAATGTCCCCACCACACCCCCTCCCCCTCAAGATAGGAGGAGGGGTTTGGTTTCTTGGATTTCCTAGACCCACAAAGTAATTTTGTGTGTGTTTTGTGTCATTTTCTCGTGTCGTTTTGGTGTTGTTTCGTCATGGTTTGCTTTGTGTCATCACAAGCTGAGTTGAATCGGGGGAAGTGTGAGGGAGAGATTGACAATTATTTAATACATGAGATTGTGTTGCATAATAAATGACGAGGTTTTTTCCCCCATTCAATCTAGCCAAAATGGTTATCATCCACAAGAAGATTTCGCCAAATTTGGCTATACAACATCACATACTAAAAATTAAAATCCTTTACTTTTTTAATCTTCTTGCCGGAAGCAGCGGTTTTTTTTAGGTGGCAAAATTTTGCCACTTGGCAACAAACAAAAAAATGGGATGGTGATTTGTACAATGGATTTTTATGAAAAAAAATGACCCAAAGTCACCATTTTTGTAGAAGACTTGCTCTTTCCATATCCCCTTTTTTTGCATTTTAAAGAAAATTATTGGAATGAGAAAACATAAGACCTTTCCTTACTCCAAGGAATCTGAGAAAAAATAAAACAACACCAATATGGTGACAATCCTTTTATGAAAAGCACAACCAAAACTCATCTTTAATGAGAGGAGGGCTTCTTTGTCATGTTGTGGTGTTGTTTGTAGTGTAACTTCCTTGGACTCACCTTTGACTCATTGGCATGACAAAAGAGTGCAAAGCTCAGAGGTTCAAAACATAGGACACATGGACAAGGGAATTTAAACTCTGCATATTTGCAAGGATCCAATCTAGTGTGCACAAAATCTAGCACCATACTATTGACATGCCAACGAGGGTGGGTGGGGGAGATGGGAAATTTCCTAAGTGTATTTGAAGAGCACCTTGTATTTGTGAATATCCTTCCTACAAAAAACGAGGGGTCTTACGAGAGAACCTTCACCTACTTGTTAGGCTTAAACTCTCTCTCTCTTGTCACTAAATATAACATACCCTCTACTACTATTGCCTTATGATGTATGTATGTATGTTTAACCCGTATACACCTCATATAATATAACCCATATACAAACTTTTTGGGAATTTTAATTCGATCTAGTAAAGCATAAATGGAATTCTTTTCCAAAAAAATTTGGTGGGTCCATGAGGAGTTTGGTTTTAGGCTTCAAATGCCATGATGATCAAAGAGTCCCATCTCAATTGAAGAAGAAAGGGGAGGGGGGGGGGGGTGGGATATGAAAACAAAGCATACAATGACCTCTCAAGGGGTGGGAGGGTCTACCCATTCACAAGATGCTAAGTTTTAGCACAGCTTGCAGTTTGTATGGAATGGGGACAAGTGGGTAGGAAGGGGTAGTAGGGTATCCAAGTTTTGATTGTGTTGTATAAGGCCTTGTGCGCCCTCCTTTTAGTCCTCTTACATGGCACAATGTATTTGATTGTGTTGTGTAAGGCCTTGTGCACCTCTTTTTACTCCCCTTACATGGCACAATGCATTGTTCGTATTGGGTCCAATGATTTTGCAAAATTGTTGTTGGTTTAGGTTTAGGGTTTTCCATGTGCCCATTGTGAACAAAATCATGGAAACAATCATCTATCTTAGGGAGAGTGTGTTGGGTAGGTACATGCAATTGTGCTCATTTTCCCCCCCATCCAAAACCCTAAAGTTATAAATGGAAACTTGAACTCTTTTTCCTTCAAATGTGTGCTCCTCGAACCAGAGGATCTAATCCCGTATTGGATTTGCTTGGCTGCGAGTGGTGGAGATCATCATCTGCTGGTGACATGGGATTTTTGATTCTCGTGTTGGGTCTTTTTATGGCCAACTTTCTTTCACCTTAGTTTGGAAAAATTCATCAAGTTAGGCTATGCTCAACTTTGGAGAGTTTGTCCTCTGGCTTGCCTTCAGTTGTGGCAATTGTCAGAAAAGAAAACCTCGTCAAAACATGCTCCAAGCCCTGACTTACTTTTTGACATGCATCTCTCATCCCCATGAACTTCTTCACACTTTGTGATTTCAAGTCTCAAAAGGCTTATTAGAACTGAACTTGCACAATAAATTGTCACATTAGTTAGTTTGAGTGTTTACTTATTAGGTAGTGTGTGTGCATAATAATAATTATTTAAGAAGGAGCATGTAGTTTTGCTCTTGTGTGTGTGGGTGGGCTCATTCCTTAAACCCTAAACCCTAAAACCACACAACAACCCAAAGGAAAAAAAAACACAAGTACTCTTTTTCAGAGATTTGGCCCCAATTCCCCATCTTACTCCTCCTTTAGAAATGTGCACCGGCAATTTCAATTTGCATGGTGTTTGAAAAGACTTATTAGTCTAGTCTATCTTCCTCAAATTCCCAAACTATTTCCAAAATATGTTCCCAAAGGATGTTCTCAATACCATCACACTATTATCCCATATGGTTTACCCAAAGTTCTTGCCCTTCTCACCTTTATAGCTGAGTCAAATTGGAGCCACTACACTTTCACATAGAAAAGCCCCTATCGTGGGGAGCTTCCAAAGTTTCAGTTTTTAAAATTCAAATAATAATAAAATCTTGTGTTATAGGCCAATCAAAATGCCTCATTGCAACAACACAACAACAACCAAAAATAAATCAAAGGAACTTTGGGAGGCACCCCAAGTGAATCAATCAAAGTAACAATAGGTGCCATTAATATAACCAACAATAGAAGGAGAAGAGATTACGTGACCGACCCACTAAGCACACGAGTGAACAATCCATTGGAAACCCCTTATGACGACTCCATTGTCGATGAACCACGACCAAGTAAGTTATCACGGTTCCATGTTAACAAACTATATATTATAATCCCTTCTACTTCACCTTTGCACTACCTCGGAAAACAACCTAGGTAAACGCATAGGTATCCTAGGTAACTAACTAGGTAGGTAATTTTAAGTGGTTACTATGTTCATGGGTAGTTAGTTAGGGTGATGCACTTGGTGGCTAATAGGTGAGTATATTGGCACACGGATGGTTAATAGTTAGTACAAAGCTAACCACAGTAGTTAGTTGTGTTGGAAAATTTGTGTTGGAAAAAACCCTCTTTGGAAAGCCCTATAAGTACTTGGTAGTACTGGGGGGTAGCTACATCTTTTTGGATCGGAACTCTGTATCTGACTCCCTGGTCATCATGGGGGTACACTTCCGTAAACCCCTCCTTGCTCACTTGCATTTTGACGAGGGAGAGACCACAACAAAAATTTAAAATATTTGTCTTTGATGGGTCCAAATTGTTGTGCAAAGTACACACTATGAATGAATGGGTGATAGATATGCTCGGGGATTATTTTAGGAATATTTACTATAGCTTTCGTACTTAGGGTTTAGTAAGTTCGTAAATTGATACCAATCGGTTGTTGCACTTCGTAGCTACTTAGAATTCCTATCCATACTTCACATTTCCTTTACTTTTAAGTGTCATAGTTTCATCATATTTTGTACCACTACATCAAAGTCTAACTTGACTTTGGTTACTACTCTAACAAGTTAGCTTAACTCTATGGACTCTTCTAGCATTTCGGGTTGGACCGATTGATTAACTACAAAAGTTTCACCCCATTTTTTTTCTTTACAATTGAATTGCAAATTGTGAAAGAAGTTTGGTGGTGTGATTAAGGAGAGTTGCTTCAGTGTCGCATCATGAACACCTATCTTCACACTAGTTTGAAGTTTTGAATCTTAGAGGATGTGAGGCCATCCCTTTCAGCATTCGAGCCCTCCTTGACTTAAATCCTGATTGCGCCCTGATGCAAGTTGATGTCAAAAACGTTTTTAATAGTGTTTTTCAAGCTACTATTTTTAAAGAATTGTGTTATGCTAAGGGGCATTTGGTGAACATTGTCCTTTTACAAAGTTGTTTTATGACGTCCATTTTTCTCATTACTATTAGCATGGGTGGCATGTGAAGGGGTCACCATTATTGAATCATCTTTAAGCATGAGGTAGGGTGACCCCCTAGGAGGTTCTGAGATCGTCACATAGGCCCCTAATTATGTTTTTCCATCCTTAATGAACAATACTTACATTGTGGGGCCTTTGAGTGAGATTACTTGTGTCTAAACCACCTTTTGACCCGATTACCTTAGATGGGCTTAGGGTTAAAATGTCAGTGCAAGCTTTGGAGTCCATTCCAAACCTTTCCAATCATAGAAAATTCTTCAGGGCTGCACTTTGGTCACAGATACTTTACATATTTTGGGTGTACCAATGGGTTTTCCCAAGATTTTGTCACACATTTTTTGGATGAGGTTTTATCTCAGGATGTGGTGCATATCAACAATCTTCCCCTTCTAGGAAACAACCAAATTGTTTTGAACATTTTGTTTTCATGTGTAGTTTGTCGACCTTTTTATTTCACATGGACAATACTTATTCCTCCTTTCATGTCTCTTTGATGAGTTTTGATTGGAAAGTTATGTAGGTATGTGGGAACATTATGGGTCCAAGATTGTGAGAATATTTTTAACGCCCCTTAGTGGGGTGTTAAATTTGACTATCGATATACTTTAGTGGTATAGGCTTTCTCTTTATGGAGGATTGCGCCTCATTTTTTTTAATAGTGATTTGGGTTATAGTGGTTCCATATTTGTGCTTTAAGTTTCATATTTGGAGGAATAGGTTTCTTAGGTTGACGAAGGCCCACACTTGCTTCAATCTTGCTTACGTGTAGCATGAGATGGCCTTCCTCTTGTAGTTAGGGATATGCACCTTTCCTTTGAGAGTTTAACAGTTACTAGTGCCCCAAGTTTACATGCATCTTTAATGGACTTCCACCACAACACATCCCTTAGGTCTATTTTGGAAGATGATTCCATTTCCTCATCATCTAGAGCCCACATTTGTTCTTGTTTGGGTAAGGGGGTAAGGTTATGGTTGGTTGTTAAACCATTTATTCGATTGTTTCACATCACACACTTTAATGTTTCATTTCAACGTTTCATTTTCATTCTAGTTTGATTCAAACCTTACCATCTAATCTTCCCACATGTGAATGTGGACATGGGTTGGATGTATCTAGCACAAACATAACTTGTTGTTCATTTGGAGGTCAATGGATAACCACACATGATGCCATTCAAAACATCATGTATGCCCTTGCTCAAAAGAATGAGCACGTTGAATGGAGAAAGGTGGTATGCCTTTATGTTAATAATTTCATTGCAAGCCAATTTCTACATGACCCGAAAGGACCAAGTCTTTGTTGCTGATGTAGTAATTATTGACTCGACTTAGGAGATGGTGGCTTTGCATGTCATTACTTAACTAATAGGTGTAGGTGCAGAACTTAGTGCCATTATTAAAATCCATAAGTATAAAAGGTTTCATGAATGACACCATTTTATTTTGATGACCATGGAGGTGCATGATGCATTCGGGCATAATATGGATTGTTTTATTAAGGAGTGTGGTCATCTTTTCTATGATAGATGATCAAAAGGTCATTTATCCTTATCTTTTTGCATTCAATTTTTTAGGTAACATGTTAGTGTTGTCCTTCAACATGCTTTAACTTTTGTTATAGAGAGGAAAATTGCATTGGCGAATGATGCATGTTCTAAACCTCCCATTACTATTAGATCTCACAATGTGTGTGTAGGTGACATTAGAGGGACCATGGGTGAGATAACTTCTTACCAAGAGAGGGACTAGCTTTCTCCTTTTTTTTTAGGCCTTTCTTTGACCCTCCCTTTTGTCTCCCTTGTGATGGTTCTGACCATCGATCCTTTAATTTTATTTTTCCTCATATTATCATATAAATAAACATCACGATTGTGCACATTTGCACTAAAAAAAACCCCATGGAAAAGTATTTTCTTTTTGACCCAGGTAATTGGCTAGGTTCGAGCCCAAGCATCAATGACCTATCACCATGGTATTGATTTTGAAACTCGGTAAATTAATCTACCTATTTAGTATTCGGTTTTCAAATTTAAATAACCTACCTAGATGGCCCGATTATCATCCAAGTAGGTTAACAACCCTAAAAACCCAAAAAAAGTAATGATAGAAATTATAATAACATGAAATTTATTTTCTTAAACAGTTAAAAATTATAGAACATGTGTATAACTGGCATTATGGCTGATGGTTCTCAATCAGGTATTTGAGAACCAAGAGTATTATTTTGACATTGATGTTGACAACCGACGGGTCTAAAATTTTCAAACCTTTTATGATTAACCCTAAACCTGGTTGGGTTATTGCCAAATCAATAACCGGCCAATACTGGTCCAGACATAGAAATTTGAAAGGCAGGTTTGGTCGTTGGTCTGGTATCAACTTCACACCAGCTTGGTCCTTGTAGTGGGCAACTTAAAAAAAATTCATAGGGGCCATGTTCTCAAATGGTATCCTTAAGAGCAGCTCCACCCCAAAAGAGTAACAACTCCTCTATTTTGGAATAGAATACCGTTTAATGATCACTGTCCCCACCCACAAATGCCTTCAAAAGTCCCTTTAAACACTAAAAAAAGACCATTTATGTCTTTACATCTGGACGAGTAATTAATAGTCACTACTATCCAAATTCATAGTAGAAAAAAGTTTTGAAAGGGGTTAAAATGACCACTGCAAAATGGACCATTACTACACGAGGAGAGCAGAAGGATTTGGAGCACTAATCCTCCCGCAAGATTTAATGAAAAGGGATGCTTGCGGGTGTGGAGGAGGAGATGCTCTACGAGCAACCCCCCCCCCCCCCCCAACAAGTGCTGAGTATGCTACCCTGCATACTAAAATCAGATGAAGAAAAGTCAAAACATGCTGGTTTAGCTCAGGAAATTGGTTTTATTTTGCTCTCACTTTGCTGACTGAGGCTACTAAAAGGCGAAGCAAACCCGTGTGGATCTGCTAGAGAAGAGTGTAATAAATAGGACATGACTTGCTGCTCCCTAGTTTTCATTGGCTGAAGAGTCTAATGAATATTATCTTGACTGGTCCTCCCTGTTTCTGATTGGCCAAACATAATGATTGGTCCAGGTGGTCTTTTTGAGGAGGGTCACAATAACACTATTATAATAAGCACTGGTGGGGATGCTCTAATAAGTTTTGAACAATCCTAAGTTGCCTGCAGAAGAAGGAAAAAAAACACATGGGTGTCCACTACAATTATATAGACACACTTGTCCATTCTTGATTGAGAAGACTAGATATATAGAAAGAGACCAAAATGTGAGCATTTTATACTCAAGATTGGAGCTCATGTATGTATATGGTGGGTACCAAAGGTCGATCTTAAGAATCCAAAACATATATAGAATAAGTACGTCAACTCATCAGAAAGAAATGTAGGGTGCTTTTTGTCCTAGTCAATTGAACGTGTTCAACAATACCATATTGCTGCTTCTTCAGTTGGGAAGACTTCAAAGTAAAGCTCACACACACACACACACACACTCTCTCTCTCTCTCTCCCCAAGCTCATGTATATAATAGAACGGCAATTCTTTTTCACATTGTGTTTGGAGTTTGTGTGTATTTGTCTGCAAAAAAATAGAAGTACTTGGATTGTTATTTTAAAATTTGTGGCTAACTTAGGTGTTTCTTTTTTGTTTTTTGCATCATTCAAACCAACTAGTGACAAAGGGTGTCGTGCCGGTCTCCATTGTCTATTGAGCCAATAGTAGCCCATTGACCAGGTGTCGATACAACACTTGTTGAATGTATATCTAATAAGTAATCATAATGCTTCGTGATGGCGGTAAACCATGCAAAGTTACCTACAAGCCACGTGTCCTTCACAAAAGTATCATAAAATGAGGTGTTTAATGTCACAAGGATTGGCTTGGTTGTGTAGGTCGAGTCCAAACTTTACAAACATCATCTTCTTTGCTTCACATGGGTCATAGCATTCACTAAGCACATGTGACCAAAAACATTGTAAGAAGCCCACTCTGACCTTTGGGCATCTCCTTGTGCAACACCGGTGTAAGGGCCCTACACAACACTTTGGATGAAGAAAAACCTTTTAAATAGTGTGTGAATTTGAGTTTGAACTTGTAAATATGCACAATGTATTGTGATCTCCAAAAAAAGGTCCAAAAAGGAAAAATAACTACTTTTGATTGGCCCACGTGGAGCCATTTGCATAGCCTGTCACTTTAGGGTTTAGGGTTGTCCAATTTTTCATACTTGTGGATGAGGATTGGAAAATAATTAACACTACACATTGGGTGTGATAAATGTTTGTAGAGTCTGAAATAAAGCGTGTGGGTGGAGGGAGGGATGCTCTTACTTCACAAAAGAACAAAAAGAGAGGAAAAACACTCATAGGTAGTAGTAGCCCAATTCTTTCCTTGTACATACTACACATGGGGAAACCAAAAAAGAAAAAGGGCACAAAAACATGTGAAGAGGAGAACCATTGAAGAGGGCGCGTGGCAATCTTGAGAGGTTCGGGTATAGTGGAACAAGTGAGGAAGTTAGCATAAAAGTATGGACGATATGGGCTTTTGTGTTTCTTTCTTTCTACAAGGTATACACGTATACACATGAATATGATGTATGACCCCAATACCCCACATTTTCTCATATGTCTCCAAGTGTCTCACACATTTGGGCATCAAGGATTGATTAGAGTTAACTTTTTGCTTCCGAGAGAGAGAGAGAGAAAAAGAA
>OY998142.1:7359725-7567537 GCA_963921925.1 Sphagnum tenellum
TGTTCACAATCCTCATTCATAGCTTCAATTAAAACCACTATGAAATTCTCCATTCCACATGGTTCATATATAAGAACAATTAACGGATCTCTACATGTTCCAATACTAATGAACCCTTTCATTATCATTTGTGTCCCAAATACTGACATAACTACCAAATATGAATATTTCACCCATATCTTATTAAGCCAATAACAAATGGAATGTGACATTAAATCAAGGATCTGAATTCTAGCCATAAAATCTATTCCACAACCCACCCATTTCGCAAAAATAAATTAAGACGCAAAATACCTTGTGATTTTTGGATGACCAACCAAGGATTACAATTCTTGGTTGTCGCTAGGTGTTTCTATAGCAAAGTGTGTTGGATTGAAACACCTAGCGATCGCTAGTAAATTTTCTAGCGATCATCCCTTGACTAAAATGTTTGGAAGCCCTAGGAGTTTTTTCATTGATAATCTATAAAATGAAACCCTTGGTGATTGTGAAGGGTCTCTAACTCAAGAATGCTTAGGAACAAACTCGTGGCCATGCTAGGCATTTTGACAGCCAACATACCGCCAAACATTTTTCCACCAAATATCCTTGTTTAGAAATGTTAGGCAATTGTAGGGAGCTTGTTTGGTATTGAACCAACCGTAGAATCTCTGAATGACCATTCGACGTTTCTACTCCCAATTTCCCTACAAAGAAATGCCTAGTGACCACTAGATGTTTCCCCACCCAATATCCATGCCTAAACAAGCTTGCTAGTTAATATGCATTTCTATACCAAGTATCCTTGCGTAAAAATGTTTAGTAGCCACCATGCATTTTTGTAGCAAATATCCTTATATAAAAACACTTAGCAATTACTAGATGTTTTTGCATTTAACAATATTGCATTGAAACACCTAAAGGTCACCATGTGTTTCTCCACCCAATATTAATGCACCAAAACACTTGACCATTACCATGTGTTTTTACGCCCTATATCCTTACATAGAAAATGCTTAGCAATTGTCGAACGTCTTTGCACCTAATATCCTTATAGAGAAATGTTTGGTGGCCGCTAGGCTTTTTTATGCCCAATATCCTTTGCAAAAACACCTAGCGATCACTAAGTGTCTTTACATTGAATATTGCTAAAAAAAAATGCCTAGTGGTCGTTAGGCATTTCCATGCCCAATATCACCATGTAGAAATGCATGGCAGTCAACATGGGTTTTTGCACCCATTATCCTACCGTAACAATGATTAGCGGTCGTTTAATGTATCTACAACCATTATCTTGATGGAAAAAAAACTAGCAGCTATAAAGCGATTCAATGCAAATTTTCCATGCACCCAATATTTGTGGACAAAAATGCATGGTGGCTGCTAAATGTTTCAACACTTAGTATCCTTTTGCAAAAACGCTTGGTGGTCACGACGTTTTTTTGAAAAACATTCTTGAGAAAAATCTCTTAACGACTATTGTTAGGTGTCGCAACCTTAGCCTTGGGCTCGTGACTAAAGCAAGGGCTTATAAAGGTGTGGGCCAAAAGGGGAGCCCGAGAGTCACATCTCATGTTCTCGGGAGTGTAGGAAAATGTGAAGGAATGAACTTTCACACTCCCAAGTGAGCTCCCACTTTGGGAGTTGGAATCTTGATGGATTTCCGAATATTCAAAGAGCAATTGTAGGGGTCAAAACCCATTGGATTGAAAAGTTCCTTATATCATTGGAAAAATCTTAGAACTCACATGTCTAAAATGGGCTTGCATGACCCATTTGGGTAATTAAAACACAAGTTATGGTCAAAAGAAGAGCCGAGAATCAAATTACCAATTTGACTGTTGACCACTAAAAGTCAGGAATTGCCTTGATTTTTTTACATGTAGGTGTTGTGCCACATACCATTGGAAAACTCTTAACAAGGGCTATAACTTTTCTTGAAACCTCACCTCAATCAAAGGTCTACACACAAAGTTATGGCCCCCCTAAGTCGTAAGAGTCTTAATTTTGAAAAGTTTGGGACTCCCATTTGGGAGTCTCGAGACAAATGACATTTGGTTGTTGGTCCCGTGGCCAGGCACAAAGTATATTATAATGGGGAAGGTGGTGGCTTCCCCAAGTCCAAGTCGTGATGAATCTTGTGAATCCATGTTTGCCCATGGCTCATCCATGCACCAAAAGTGCTCCAACTATGCACTAACCAACTTGTTTTTAGGTTTTTATTCCTAATAGCTTGGCAACACAATTAATGCTAGAAAGGCAATTAGATATATTGAGATGTTTTTAATCAGATGAAAATAGTGCAAAACATGCAAGGAAAGGAATTAAATAGGTTTTAAAAAGGAATTCTGACCTACTTAATGACAAAAAGGAAATCTTATTATTTTTTAAACATAACTTCAATGGAACACAAGAAAATATTTGTGATTTTGACTAGTAAACAAACATTGGCATTTTAAACTATAGAAATGGAAATGTATGTTGTTAGTTCTATGATTGTTTCATTTTTACAGAAAGTAATCTATTGGTTCAAAGGCTTCAATCCCTTCGTACCTTGTGTGAATTTGAGTTTGGCCGCACAATTGGAAGATCTATTCAATTTAATCTGGTTAATAATCACAATCATAATCATAATTTGGTTTGTTATCACAATCATAATTTGGTTCCATTGCTATTTGGTCAAAGCTTAAGTTCACATAACATAACTATTATAAGGAAACTACATTTGTATATTGCGAGGGAATCATATGTATGTCCCAAGGAATTGAAATCTAGGGCTTTTTGCATCCCAAATTATAATGATGTTTCTCCTTAACAAAAAATCAACAAATTGTGTTGAACATATTATATTTACACAATTACATGAATAATGGATTTAACAACATTTAAAGTGAATGACTCAATTCATATGCAAATGTTAATAGTTTAAAAGGTGTGACAAAATTCATTTTCCCATTCAAGTATGAATGTGAGACATTAAGTTGTTACATGTGTTTCAATATATATTAGTAAATGTAATATGCAATGTTCGAATAATGATTTCAATAAATTCAAAGTGGATGATTTGATTCATGTAAAGATGTTGATACTTCAAAAAATGTGAAAAAAATTACTAATTCATTTCAATATAAATGTGGGGTTTAAAATTGTTACATGTGTTTTAATAAATTATGATAAGTGCAAAATGCAACTTGTAAATAATGGTTTCAACATGTTAAAAGTTGATAATCAACTCATGTGCCATGTTGATAGTCAAAGGAATGTCAAAAAGATCATTAACCCATTATAATGCATTGTGCAAATAAAGTTAAAAGGTATTTCAATTTTCACATCAACAATTTGAAATTATTAAAAAATTAAATACAATTCAAATTATATTCATAATTGGATAGCATAGTGAACATAACAACTATGAACAATATTGACCATTAATTAATGTAACAAGTCATTTACAAACTTAAAATAGCTAAATGTAATTGAAATGTAGTCAAACCGCACAATAGTCGCAATGTGTGAAAGTGAAAAAGGACAAGATTTCTTTTTGTGTATGTTAATGATTACAACATTTTCACACATTAACATTTGTTGTTTACCCATTCTTTTTTCAAGGGCTCAACTTACAAGCTCACATTTTTTTTCAATAGCTAGGCCCTCGTTTTGGTATTGGTTTTTTTGGATGATTTCTTTGCCAAATTTTTAACCTTTTCAAGTATTGCACTTGATGAGTAGACAATTGATTATTGTTAAGAGCATTAATATCGTCACAAATAAGGCCAACAATTGTTTGTGTCAAATTTTCACATTATGGAGAATGCCTAGTTCTTGTTGCAATAAATGTACATTAATTTAATTGGCTCTTTGTCTAATTCCCCATCTAATTTGCCCAAATGTCAAATTGGGTCTCCTAGAATGTGATTTTGCCGCATCCATCAAGAGGCATATGCAAAGAAGAAAGACAATGTTGGTGGTGCATCAACGGACATAAGATTGAAGAATTGTTTGTTAGAAGCTTCAACGATTCTTGCAAGGATTGGTTATCATTGCAATTGCTGAGAGTTTGGTCCTTGCCAACCCCTAAAACACATACGCAGTTTCTCATCATATTCCCAAAGACCAGCCACCCGTTGTCTCCTCACTTTGTACTCTCTTAAACTGGTCCAATTGTTGTGTAGTACTATGCACCCTTGTTTGATGCAAGCTTCTCGTACATTGGGTTTCTCCCATAAGCCTCCTGATGCTCCATTGGGGTATTTCTTTCTGTCTAAAAAATACACTGTGACATTTGTTTCAGGTGACAGGCACTGGTCATCCCCAACAGCATACACTCCATTGAACCCACACATTGTGTCATAGAAGCTCGGCTGTTCTGACATGTTTGAAGTCAGTGCATGCTTCACTATTTTCTCAAATGCTGCTATCGTGGCTTTGTCAGACCAAGCAAAATAGAACCCTGAGTTCAATCTTCGTGGCATATTTGCTCGGTCTGCAGTAAACCACAAACTTAATCAGCTTAAAAAACCTCCCACTATTGCAGACGAAATTGCAGACCTCTAGATCAGCAGATCAATCACTGGGTGTGGTTTATGGTTGATGGTAGATGTGAAGTGCAAGTGCTGAAGTTCAATTGCTTACCAGTGTCATTATGCTGGTCACTTTGTGCTACAAGAGTGCCAGGCCCGTATGCCATCATCTCCTTCATGGGGTTCTGGAACAACAATTACAATGTGTTAGATCTCCATGTAGTTGATATTTTTGTTCACAGGTTTTGTCCCTATCATAATTACATTTTGCTTTCGAAATCTAAACAATTTTAAGAAGAATGCTTCGGAGTAAGTTCCATAAACCCTAAAACTTAGAATTGAAGTGTTTGACCTATGGATCAGAGTTCTTCACAGTGATCAATTTTGTTTCTCATATGTTCAACAGGCTGTTTGCTTTTCAATCCATGATTTTAGGTACATAGATCTGCTGGTGGAGCCTGGCTTCAGATTTGAAGTGTTTAGGGTTTAGGCATACCTGGAACCAATAAACATCAACATCACTGAAGAGGACATTGTAACCAAGGTGTAGAAGATGCAACACTGTGCGTGACTTCATCTTTGTCACATTCTGAAAGCACTCTGTTCCAAAGTGGCACTCGTCACGGTTCACATTCATACTCTGTGCTGCCTTCACTACTGGTAATCCCTGCCCTTCTCCCACCCTTTTGAGATCAGAGGAGGACAAGAAGAAGACTAATTGCTTGAACCATTTGAGATGGAGCTCTAGTAGTACAAAACTTGATCAGCGTTTTTTTTGTCATGCATGCATTCTCAAATGTGCTCCTGGATTTTCGTATGGCTTTTTATGCATGAAATCTGCTGTCTGTACATACCTGAAGAACAGCAAACTGGTACAGCTCATCATCGAGGGCAAATACAACAAAGTTGGAAATGTTGAGATGATGAAGTCCACAAACCCAACTCATGAGCAAGTCCCGGTAGCTGTTTCCAACCACAGACAGGACCACAACTTTGTCTGGGCTTGCCATTCTTGCAACTAATGCTTCCAATGAGAAAGGGACCCATAGCTCTGAACTCTTGAATGCATCCTTTCTCAGAGTCATTGGGCTGCAGTGGCCTGCTGCTTCACTTTCTGATGCTATTGTTATATGCCTACAATGTCGCTCTTGCAGCTTCTTCTGCTGAAACCACTTTGGTAACCGTGACAAACCTGCGACATTTCCAGAGTCACATCTGAAACTCAGTCTGGAGATTGGACCAACACATGCACACACACACACAGCATCAATGCTGAAAGGAGGGGTGCAGGTTTGGAAGTGACTGACTTCACAGAGAGAGAGATTGCATGGAGAAACTGGGTATCTATCTCATAAGCTTACCATCTGTCTTTGATCCAGACTTGTGTGCTTGTTTTGTGTTTGGTGAGCAAGCTTCAATCACATCTGTGGTGTTGTAGAAACAGAATGCCTTCCTCAATGAGTCCTGGCAACTCAGCAGTTGCAGGGGTATGCTTGAAGCATTCAATGGTCGGAGATATTGGGAGCCATACTGCAATGCCAGCAGGGTATTGCCCGATGACTCCCAAGGTCTTCCTGCCATGCCATCACCTGACCAAACCCATATCTTTGAATAATATTTGACACTACAATGCCATGTAGAACATCACAGTATGCACCCAACACTGAGAGAACATTACAGTATGCACCACCACTGAGGCCCAAGGGCTTCAGTGTATCATCATCATCATAGCAACTGAACAGACATGATTGTGCAATGGAAGAGAATCACAACCAGTTTGAGAGCTAGACTTTTACCATTTTGGAGTTGGCCTGTCAAATGTTCAGGGGAGAGAAGAGAGAAGGAGTAACTTGCATCAACAACAGTGCGGAGCTTGAAAGTTAGAGCTTCAGTCAAAAGCCACTCATTGTGTTGCCCACTTCCATACACAAAAGGTGGCATAACCCCAACGTGAAGTGGAACTTTGCCAGTGTTCCATGCCCAAAGCCTTGGACCCTGGCACTTGAGCCTTTGACCTGTTTCCATTGCATGTGCCTTCACCTGCAACAGAAGATTCAATTACTGCAATCATTGGCTTTCAATGGGTCTCATTCTCACAAGTGAATTTTTGCAAAAAGGTAAAATCTATTTCCCCCAAACAAACCTCTTCATCATCAGTGTAGATGCCATCGCTGCTGCGCACCCACAATTCAGAAGGTCCTTGCAGATCAAATGGGAAAATGCTGGTTGAAATGGGACTGGCAACAAGTAACCAGTTGCCGCTTGTTGTCCTCATCTTATTGACAGTGAGAGAAAATTCTTGGAGAAGAACTAATATAGGATCTAAAAGCACAACAATCTCGGAATCTGAAGCTCTTGCTCGTGCTACCATGCTGTGGAACATTGCAGTACCCATGAACCTGCAAAGACATGATGATGTTGTAGCACACATGTTGCAGCTTCAGAAGGTGTTTCCTTTAAGTGTCCCAATGGCTTGCAAAAACATCTGCCTGTCCCATGAAGTTTGTCTTCTGGCCCATGAAGGCTTTTGGGTTTGCACCCTGGTTCATAGATCTTATGCCTCTTTAGAACCATCTTTGCAGATGGAAGCCACACTTGCAAATACAGGATTGCTGAAAAGATGACAGCAGGTTCTAAAATGATCAATTCCATAACTCACATCTTTCAAAAGCTCTTGAAATCATGACAAAACACGAAAGGGTTTCTTTTTTTCAGATGGGGGCTTACGTGAACTCAATGTCTGAGTCAACAGAAACATGAGGTTGAAGAGAACTAGCGAAGGAGATGATAGAAGGATGCCGACCCATGAGGACCACATTAGGGCACGGCTTCAGTCGCAACCATGAATGAATAGCCAACTTCTGCCGCACACTCTCAGTGCCTTCAAAAGGAACTGGAGCTGTGTAGAATGTGATGCCACTCTTTCTGATCTCTGTTTTTCCTGAAAACCAGCCAGCAATCAAGAGAATAAAATTCACATGGCAGTAGTGTCCCTGAGCAAGTATGGGTGGTTTTTTCTTTAGTAGGCGTACTCCAAGTCTGCTGATCCAGACTTTGTCCAGCACACATATACATGATTTAACCGTTCAAGGACAACGTTGAGAGGGGAAGAAAAAAAAAGAAAACCCCAGTGTAAAGAGTACCTCCAGGGTGCTGCAATTCTGAGTTTCTTCTCTCCTCCTTTTGCACCGCAGGCAAGAGTTGAGTTGCCTTATGAGATAGTAATAGCATCATGAGACCTGCCATACACATCACCGCTTGCATTGCTTGTGACTCCATACCTGTCAATCTGCATGGCAACTTCTGACACCCCCAAAAGCAGCAGCAGCAGCAGCTCTCACTCCAGCTTCATCATCACAATGGAGCAGCTCCCGGAGCTGAAATTCGTTTGCGGGTTGTTCCAGAAACAAAGTCCTCCTCCTTCCTTCATCCCATCAAAGTACCCACAAGAAGCGGTACCTTCAAGAAAGTCTCAATTCTTTTGCTGTCTTCAGTTCTGAATCTCCACAGCTACCTCCAGCTTGCTCAGATCTGAACAAACCCACCACCCAGGAACAATCAAGAATTACAGAAAGATCAAGATCTTTTCATAGAACACAAAACAAGATCTTTCACAGATTCTTCACAGATTCTTCAAACTGCACACAGATCCAAAAGCGTCTCAGAATCAGACTCCCCCAGAGGCAGTTCCCCTCCCAGGTTTTGGCGAGACCAGATTGTCTGGCGGCATCACTCACCGTGCTTGCTTGCTTCCTTCACGATTTGCAGCAGCTTTGGTTCCGCAGATTCCACCCCAAGATTCCGGGAACAACCCAAGATTCCGGGAAGCACCAGGGAAGACTGAAGGCGATTTGGTCAACGCCTTTGACGGTCATGGGAACATGCTTGCTTTCCTGTCACATCATCCAAAGGTGTCGCCTTTGATGTAGGGTTTGTTTTTTTTTTTGGTGGGGGGGGGATCTGTAGCCAAAATGGCGATGATCCATAGGAAGATTTAGCCAAATTTGGCTTCGCTACAAGCTACATATGAAAGTGAAAAATTTTAAACATCTTTCAAAAACTTTGTTTACCCATACTTGAACCAACCATAGGTATATAGAAATGCAATGATTTTTCTTAAAATTGGCTATTGAAAAATCTCAAAAAGCACTTGATTTTAGCACTTTTTAATTTTTATAGCCAGTGACAAAAAGTAGAAAAAATATTGGCAAAAAAATTTTGAACAGAGAAATTACAAATTAAAAAATGGCATGGTTTTCAATTGCCAAAAGAAAGCAATAAAAATAGAAAAAATTACTACATCTACATATTTGGTTTTCAATATGTAGCCAAAAAAAGAAAAAAGAAAAAAAGGATGATTAAAGATTTGTATTTTTTGAATGTTGGCTAAATTTTCAAATGGATGATTTCCACTTTTTCTACATCTTCCTATGAATGATCACCACTTTGGTTGCAAATAATAATTCCTGAAAAACAAATTGCTTTGAAATTCATGTTTTTTTAAGGAATTTTTTTAATGTCATTAAAGTGGGGATCTTAGATAGGAGGATGTAGAAAAAGTGTCAATCATCCCTAAAAAATTTAGCCAAATCTGGCTATAAACAAACAAGGTATGAACAACAAATCTTTAATCATCCTTCAATACTTTTTTTGGCTACAAACTGAAAATCAAATTATATTAGGAATATGATGGTCTTTACTATTTTTTTTCTCACTTAAAATTTCTTTTTTAAATAAAAAAATTCGCAAAATTTTGCCAGTAAAAGAAAGGCTGCCTGTGATATGGTCACAAGAAGCATGTTCCCATGTGTTCCCACAAAGCAAGGTTTTCTTATAAGAAAATTACATTATGTTATTTTTTGTGTACCCTGTTGCCAGACATGGTCTTGTGGGGAATCCAGGTCTCCTTCTGAACTGGAAACTGTGTGTGAAAACAAAACAAATTGGATCAAATTAGGGTTTTCCAAGAATTAGGTTTTCTCATCTTAACCACCATCAACAATTACTATCAACTTTTGGGTTGTTTAGGGTTTGGACTGTGATAATAAACAAGTGAATCCCATGATGCCATCCACGATTACTATCAGCTTTTGGGTTGTTTAAGGTTTGGATTGTGATAATGAGCAAGTGAATCCCACAATGCACTCAACAATTATCATCAACTTTTGGGTTGTTTAGGGTTTGGATTGTGAGAATAAGCAAGTGAATCCCATGCTGCCCTTCAAGCAAATGGTGGGTTGGTGGAGTGGTGTGGTCTATCAACTTGCATCCACAATAACATTTGTTCAATTTTGTTTTTTAAGTGATGGAGATCTAATATATAGCATATGATGGTGTAATGCAAAAGGAGGTTTGAGCCTAGTTCGGTTGGTAATTTTATGTGTATGGTAAATTCCTAGGGTAGGGGTTGTATGGAAATAACATACCTTGAGATATTAGTCGAGGGAGTTTCAAAATTTCATGAATCCTCAATCTGTTGGCTTTTGCACAACTTAACAACTAAGGCACAAGTACAATGAAATTGGAGAAAATGTTGCAAGAAAGGATGGAGATATGAAATCTCATGTGGAAAGCTACAAAAAACAATAATCTCACACAAGGGCTGTGAAATTCTTTCTTGTGATGTCAAGGGAAAGTTTTGTTTTGTTTTGCCCACCTAGTTTAGTATAGATAAATTGAATCAAATCTTTACTAATAAGAACTCATTGTGCCAAATCTTTACCATAGTTTGTGCCCTTATCAATAGGCCAAGTCAAAAATGTTGACAAACAATTTTGGAAATAAAAGTTTCATGTAACCAATGAGAAGGCTCATGGGATCCAAATGTTCTCTTGGTGGGGAGGGATTTTTTGTTTTTTTTCTTATTCCCAATGTGCTCCCATGTTCTCATCATGTTCTCATCAGGTTTTCAAAGGTTCCCAACAACACCTTAGTTCTATCCCATATGTCTTGCCCAAGTTTCAAACTTCATGTATATAAACTAAAAAGGTGAGCTGTAAGGACACATTTGTTCCGTTTTGTAATTAACAATCCAAAGAAGTGCTTCTATTTGGAAGTGTTTAATGTTCCAAAAAGCAATGGTGTTGGGACTGCCAATATGGCTCCTTGAACCAAAAAAAGAAAAAGTGTGATCACATTCATGAAGTAATTAATATGAATCACACATCTAACATATGCAAAGGAGTGTGTTCTACTGGTTACCTATTAGGTTTTGGAAGAAGAAAGGATTAAAGCTTTTAGAAACATCTAGGTTTTTCTTAGGGCTATCGAAGTGAGGAAAGGGAACAAAAGGTAAGTAGATTAGGAGATAGACAAAAACATAGGAACATTTTTTAAGGCAATGTTCAATGCAAGCTCAATACAAATTGATCTGTAATTGCATGATAAGGGGAATATTGCAAAACAAAGGAGTGCATAAATTTAATTGGGATTTTCGATGTAAATGTGAAGTTGAGTTTAACTTTTAGCTTGGTTGAAGAGGCATTAGAACTATAGGACTTGTGAGTAAAAAGATAAATTAATCAATAATCAAAGGGATGTTAATATTATTTGTGTGATAATACGATTTGGTCCATGATAATGTGTTGATTGCCACTCATATTGCAAGAAGTGATGTGCACTGTTTGCCATTCTAAAGAGATTGTTGGTGCTTTAATTTTCATTATGATATTTACAATCAAAGGTGGTGGGTATTTAATGTAACCTTTAGTGAGTTAGTAATACATATGTGTAGTAATTTGGCATGCTAGTTGGTGTTTACAAAAACCTTCGAAGAAAACATAATACTCCAACTCACTAGTGCATTTAAGTATATGATATGTGTACCATGAAGGGAATGGAGCTTTGTGAAAAATGATAAAGGTGTTTTAACATGTTTATAATAGTGTATAGAACAATCATGCAAGATTTTCTTTACAATGGGGTTTCAATATATTATGTGAACCTACAAGACTTTATTTGAAAGGAAATATAAAATCTTAGAAACCTAGTTATAAATTTAATTTGTTTTCCAAATTTGAAGTCATTTGCATTCAAATTAACTGACCAAATGACATATTTTATCATTTTTCTTGATTTTTCTTGAACCCACCATAAATGGCAAAATGTGAGGTGTGTTAGTTTAGTTGTTGAGTTAGGTCCCATTTAGTTACGGAGAATTGGGTTAACTAAATTGATTTGTTTTATTTTGAACCAGTTGAAATGTGAACATGGTTTTAAATATTTTTCTATGGGATATACCTCAAGTTGTGTGATTTCAAATCACTTTTGGTAATTAGAATTTTTATAGCATAGTTTTCAACTTTATAATTTTTTTATGTTTATGCAAATGTTGTTGTTTTTCTTTATGCTTTGGGCTTGGATTCCTACGTAGTTGCAAATGAGTTATATTTTGAATCACCCAAAGTTAGCTAGTTGTTTTTATGTTGCAATTTGGTTACAATTTATTTAGCACTAAGTTTTGGTTTTCTTTTGTGTGTATGTGTTTTGCATGGGATTTGGTTAATAGTAAGTGTTGGGTTCTTTTGTTTCATTTGGGTTGTTATAGGTTGTTTTTGCAGGAGTTTTGTTCGAGTGGGGAATATTGTTTGTTGATTTTTTGGTTTGAAGAAGCTCTCCCAAAAAAATTGGTGGTTTTGTGTGATTTTCATTAATCACCTTGTGACGAGTTGAACTTCACTAGAGACTTGGATACTTCAAGGCGTGAAGAGAAAACTAGCACAAGTTGTTGGAGAAGTAGCTTTTGCGAGATTGTATGGGAAAGTTCTTAATTGTTCCAAAGGACCCCTTCTTATTTTTCCTATTTCTCTCCTTCCTTTCTCTCCTTTTCTCTCCCTTTCCCCCTTTTTTTTTTAAGGTAACAACAGTTAATCTAGCAACAACACGAAGCTACCACCACTAACAACCATGCAGGGAGTTGGATTAAACCAACACCCAAAGAGTAGAAGGTGGGGTGGCCTAGGTTACACTCCCCATGGTTGTCTTCACTTTGTGGGCATGTAACATTGCTTTGCCAACTCAAAGGGTACATGAGTGGCACGAATAGGAGCTATGTGTTTTTTTGTCATTGTTGTCATGGTGTAGTGGTGATTAGCTACATTATAATAGAGTGTAAATAAAAGAAAAAGGAGGAGAAGAAGAGGAAGGAAGAAAGAAAAGGATAAAAAGGGAAAAGAAAAAAAAGAAGGAACTAAAGGAAAAGAAAAGAAAAGTAAGAAGGTGGCAATGGTAGTAGGAGCATGGAGCTTTGTGGCACCATTGTTGTGAATTCCAAGTTCACCTAACCCTCCCCCCAACTTGCTAGGTTCAACAATCTGGGAAATTCACAAAGTTCTTGAAAAGCTTGGGATAAGGGATATCAAGGGGTCTAATCTAGGCCTCCTTTTTTCTTTTTTTTGAACCTAGCAAATAGGTTTGGCACCAATTTGAACCTATTAAGTTTATTATTTTTTGTTTTCCATTTTTTATCCATTTGAAGGCATTTTCATCCATATTTAAAATATTCCATCCATCCAAGGTATTATTTATTTATTTATAAAAATTCATCCAAATTAAGGATAAGATTGGACATTTGGATGAAATTTTATCATCCTTCCACAAACTTTGGAAGTTTGTAACTTTCACATATGGCGTCAAATTGGAGTAATTTTTATGTTGTTGGATTTTTTTAGAATAGATCTACAAGATTGCAAGCATGAAAGTTTTTTTTTGGAGATTACAAGTTTTGGGGGTTCAAAGTTTATTTTCTTAATTTCTTGAATTATTTTCCACTAATTTTAGGGAAATTAATATCTTTAACATAAGAGGTCAGATTGATATGTTGTTTACATCATTGAGTTTTTGGTGAAGAACATTTCTAGTGTGGAAATTTTCAGGCCATTTGGAGACATAAAATTTTGGAGGTATATCCTAAAACACATGGTGGTTTTTCGCTAGCATTTTGGTGCCAAACATTTGACAAGATGAGCATTGTGCTAGAGAATACTTTTCTTATACCTTGCAAGTGGAGGAGAACCACACCATCAATAAACACATAGGTTTTGAATTCTTGTTGGGATTCTTATGTGGGAATCACAAAAATGGAAATTTGTGTTGGATGATTTGTGCATTTCCACTTTTGTTTGTTGGGTTGCGCTTGTTGCTTGTTGACATGTTGGTTGGGTTGTCATATGCTTTTAAGCGTAGGGGGATTATTAAAGTGTGTGTCATTTGGTTACAACTTGGGGGGTGAACACATGGTCTTAGGTTGATTTGGTATTCTATGGTTATTGTTCAATGGAAACTCCATGTAAAGGTTCTGTGCCTTGCCATGTGTGCCATTATTGCCACAGTGAGCTTGGGGGTTGTGGTTGATGCGGTTAAAGGTCAGGCATGGGAGAAGGCTATCATGTAACCTTGGTCATTATATAGGTCCTACTTGATTTTTGATCTACTCGAGTATGTTGATTAAATTTTAGTTTGTACTAGGAGGTGCAACTATGAACATGTCTGGAATTGAACACCAAAATGTCCCATTGTTTATTGTTGTGGCGAGATTAAGTTGATGACCAATATACCACCTTGTGTTCACGATGTGTCTTGGTTTTGCTGCCCTTGTGAAACATTTTTGTGGGTGTAACTGCACTAACCATACAAGTGCACATCCTTGGGTTTCGTTACGAGAATTATGGTTTAAGGGGTAGGATAAGCTGCAACATGTTCAACATCCCTTTAGGTTTAACATAAGCCACATTAGGTCCAACAAACCTTGGTTACCAAAGGTCCCAAATTAGATACCCAAATTAAGGTTAAAGTTCACCATGCAAAAAGGGAACATAATCCAAGGATAGGGAACACAATTATTATCACCAATGGTTTTACATTCTTCATATTCAAAACTAAGGGTTGTCACCACACCATTATTGTGGGACATGGATGAAATGTATGGAGCCACAAAAGGTCATGTCGATATTTGAAGATGGTTGGCACCATTCAATTGGATGATTTCATTCGAAAGTTTGATTGTTGGTGTGATATGTAATATATGTGTCATCCCTAGTTGTTCACACCCTTCATGGCATGGAAAGGTTTTGTTCCAACATTTGAATGGGCCGCCTATGGATGGCTATCATGAGTTTAAACATGCCAATGAAATTCAAATTGAGGAATGTCGACTATATTGGTTTCCCATTTATGTTTCTATCACTAGGGGAATTGTGGCCCCAAGTGGTGCAACAAGAACTCCTAACAATTCGGTAAGTGGAAATGGAAATTCTAATGGTAATGGAGCCACCAAAAGTGGTGGAACTACCAAAGGTGGTGTTATAGGGGCATCCATTAGTACACAAGGTCCATCGCTTACGCTTAATCTAGTTGTGGAATTCTTCCACGATGAGTTAAAATGGAATTACCAAAGGATTAAGATTAAAAAACTATGAAGTTTGCAAGGTTTTTTATGTAAGCCGCATGAGAGCTTATAATAGGCCTATGCATAAATGTGTAGGTTGATCATGGTTACACAAAGTGTTACAAAAGCCCAAAGAGTCTAGTTTTGGTATGGGACCTTGGACAAAAAATTTAGGTGTCAGATTTGGGATGCCATGTTACTACAAGTGCCCAACCCACTTTGGCAAGTTTCAGTTATAAAAAATATTTTAAATGAACATGGTGGAGGAATGGGTTCAACAAGGAAAACCCAAATAAATTTTTAACGCCATGTGGTCAACAATCACAAGGTTTATTAACCAAGGCTAAACCACCCCATGGCGGAGGGGAGCAAACCAAATTTAGGTGGTGGTGAACCACATCCTATTTAACGAAACAAAGTGGAGAAGACAACTATTGCAGGTGAAGGGGATTTCATAAGAAACAAGATTGTCCGAATCTACCACAAGCCACAACCTCCAACTTTAATCCTAGCTACCCATGTTCCCATTATAGTGCATATGGGCATGATGTTGATCACTATTTCACACTTCATCAAGAGTTGTAGTAGGGCCAGTCACAAGACACCAATGCTAGTAAGGGCCAAGGTTTTGGGAAAGGCAAGAAGGGGAAAGGTGTGGCCAACAAGGGGTCAACCACCAAACCAACTTAAGGCTAACTCAACATCATGGAGGCTAGGTTTGCACAATTGAAAATTGTAGTCATAAACATGACAACCCATGTGAAATTTAATACATTTGGTCAAGGAAGGTTAAGGATTGGGAAGATGGCCAATCATATGGTTTAGATGTTGGTCCAAGATTCTTTTGTGGAATTATTTTTTTACAAATTAGTGGCACTAGATGAAATTATGCCACATCTACTAGGAAATCATGGGTCATGGGCAACGAATGATGGAAACCATGTTATGGTTTCGAATTCTAGTGAGATGATTTCAATAGTTATACCAATTACAAAGGTTAATAATCATGTGCCAAAACCACAAAGTGGTGATGAAAGATTGGACCTTCAATGTGATGAAATTCAATACCAAATGCAGCTCCCACAATCATTTGTGTTGATTAACATCATTCTCAATCCCATGGGGGTATCAACTTTTTATGGGGCGTCAAGAATGGTGCCTAGTTCTATTTATAAATCTAAGGCACCCACATGTTTATTAGGGGTGACCAAAGTAGTGTGCCATGCACCATTGTTTTCTATCAGTACATTGGTCATTTCAAGCATTGAATCGACAATCATGTTTCGTTTGGCGGCCACATGATGTGAAAATGGGGGAACACCAAATGTGGCGGTTAGGTCAAAAGACACTTATGTACCTCCTATAGTTCCCCATCCAAATTTTGAGGTCATTAACCTTAAAATGTCCAAGATTTAATTTGAATATTGGCATGTTGTTATGGCCAAACTTCTTCACCTTTAAGCATGGCTAGCCATTGATCAAACTAATTTTATTCCTAGTGTGGTGGTGGTGCATATTGAGGAAAGATTTTTTCAGTTGAAGAGGCATCAACATGTTGATATCACCTCCATAAGGTGTTGTTGGATTATGGTGTTTAACCATTGATGTTGGATGAAGCTGCTATTAAAGGTCTTCAATTGATTAATGCCAATTTTGACCCATGCCCATATCAGATTTTGACATCCATGGGTGGGTTAGAAAAGGCACATGGGTTAACCAAATAAGAAATTGTGATATATGTTGATCCAAAGAAGCCAATAGACTACACTATAGTGTGAGCTTGAACAGTGGTCATAGATCTTATGTTTTATGACATATTCATTGGAAGTGTGGTTTTATATGCCTTAGGGGTTCCCATTGACTTTTGAGAAAAAGTCACATATTATCACCCAAGTTGGTAGATAAGAACTAACCATAAAACTTCATTGCCTATGAGGTTCATTGGGGGCAAACAGGAAAATCTAACAAATCAACTATGTTGGCTGAATTTTCATACTTTGCACATTGGTTTGAGTTGTTGAAATGTACCATTTATGACTAATTTATGACTAAGATGCACTTTTAATTGGTGAATTGGTGAAGTTAGAACCAATCAAGTGTAAGGTAAAGCAATAGGGTGGGGGCCATTTTCAAACAAAGGGCCTATGATGAGGTGATAGCTAAGTCTAGCCACACGTTTTGAAAATGTCCCCCAACCATGGGCTTTACAGTTTACCTACTAAAAAGCACAAGGCAAAATTTATCATGAACTAAACCTATGTAGATCATGAGGCCTATGAATATAGGCATAAATTTCTCTCCCCCCTTAGAGGAGTAGGCATAATATCCTTCCCAAATTTTAAGAGGGAAATTCATGGATATAAGGTATCCTCCACATGAACTATGAATTTTCTTCGTTTTTCTTTTTACAAATGTTAGAAAATGTTACCTATCTTGTCATTATGTTAAGATGTCCCTTTAAGATATGGCTTTAATGTTAAAGAAGCAAATCTTCCATCATGGAAATTGTTGTTATGTAGGATGTTGCATTTGACAAATGCCACTTCAAATACAAATGAAACTTTCACACACATGTTTACATGTGTAGGGCTTTCTTTTGTGTAGGGTAAAGTCCTAGGGTAGGGGGCTGTTCCATAATAAAGGGCCTAGGACAAGGTGAAACTTGAGTTCAACCCCACCATATTTGGGGAATGTCCCCAACTTGTCAGCTTTGCCTCTCTTATAGCATCGCAAGGCAAAAAGGTTGTCATGAACCCACTAAACATATGTTGATACTGAGGGATTTGAGGGGAGGGATTTTATACCAACTCATCAAGAGTGGGAGGGTTCTTCCAAACCTATACGTAAGTATTTAAGAACCCCCTCACTCTCAAGGAGGAGCCTTAACATCTTTTCTCTTTTCTAGGAGGGAAATTCACCAGTATATGGTCTTCTTGTTAGGGAATTTTTGGCAAGGGTTCTAATCAAGTTTTGTAATACCAGAGCTTGGATCAACTTCCACGTTGACAAGATGAATAATTAATTTTTGCAAGAAAATCATGCATTTAAAAATTTGAAATCATTAATTTTTCATGATCTATTATGATATTGTTACATGAGTGAAATTATTCAAATTATAGCCTACAGTAATAATGATGGTTTTCCACACCTTAACTCAAAATTTCACAAAAAATCAATTTCACTATTTTAAGGGTTATGTAATGACAAAAATTAACCCTAAAGTGAAGCATGCACAAATCTCTAAATATAGTTTTTATTGTTTTTAAAGTAGGCAACTTAGGTTTTGATTTTCGGGTTTAGGGTTATGTATTGATAAAAATGACAAAATCAAACCAAAAAAAAGTTGAATGTATTTAAAAATTTTGAACCTTCAGTCTCCTGGGTTTTCAAAAACCTAAAACCTGAAGATTCAGACCTTACAAAGGTATCAAGTATTGACCCTGAACCCAACACATCATAGCAGCTTAGCAATGAATAGAAGTCTTGAGGTCATGGGTGGCTTGCCCATTTCTGCTTCAGAAAACCTTCAAGTTAGTGTCATGAGGGGTTACAGACCAGTGGCCAAATTGCTGCCTCATGTCCAGTTGTGCCTCTGAACAGGTAACTTCTGTCACTTGGTGCAGATGACTCAACCAGATTCTGCCAGTCTTAGTACAAGCTATGAAGGATTAGGAAGTGGAAATCCCCTAATGCACGCAAGTTGACAAAAGTTCTTAAGTCTGTTGCCATAGTAAAAGAATTTACATGCATAGATGTGAATCCTTGGGTTGTGGGCAGTATTACCCACTCCTAAAGTCCAACCAGGTCTGCAGTACCTGAAAAGAAACTAGATTACTAGTGACACCAATTAGGTGTTGGTTCTAGATTTCGCTGACTGCTTTTACTAGTGACATCACTTAGGTAGTTTGTTCAGGTTTGATTACCTAAAGAAGAATTTCTTCACTTGTATACCAACACAGATTACAGTAGATGCAAGGAAAAGTGAATCAAATTTATGCACAAATTTTGTTACTTGGTGGAATCCCATGGCAACTCTTTCCATAAATCCTGCACGCCTTGCCCGTAATTGGTAACTCTTTGGATGCACCTCCTGCATACGTCTTGCAAATATGAGACAAGCAACCCGCGATTTCAGTGCTGGTGTTTTTTTCTTCTTGAGTATCGTCGGCTGTTGTTTCATCTTACCTTTCTTTCCCACTGTCTGAATCAACTTTGTATTCAGCTGTGGCAACAAAGACACAGAGAGAGAATTATGTGAGATTCAAACCAAATGGTCTGCATTCAATCTGACCAACATCAGATCCAAAATCCTCATTCTGTGACCTCTGTGCAAACTCCTAGATTGGTACACATGGAGGGGAATCCATACCTGTTTGACAGGCCTGTGTTCTTTGTTGAACCACTTCATACTCAAAGTGGCTGTGCAAACTTCAATTCTAGGAGAGTTTACAGATTCCTCAATGCCTGCCTCAGTTGTTGCTGCAAGAGCTGCCAAGCCTACATCCTTCGTTTCACAGGATGCCTTATTTGACTCCACTGCAAACACATGATCAATGTAGCTCAACAAAGAGTGCTCCCGTACTGCATCTATTGACCCACAATTCAAATGGAAGCTCAAATGTTGCTCCATCTTCCAGTGATCCATGTCTGCATATTCCAGGAAATTTGTCTCTGTGTCGAGTAACACCATGTGGCCAGCAAATGCATAACCAAATCCTGATTGGTGCGAAAGAGCTAATGCTAACGCCCGGTGCAGCAAGAAACGCAGAATTGCAGGTGCCCATGTCAATGCTTGTGTGCCTGCAATTACAACAGGCAGCTTCTTCGTTTTCACTTTGAATAGTTGGAGGATGAGCATGACAACACGTGTGATTTGCATCACTTCAGCAAGGGGTCCAACATTCAAGCCTGCCCACATGCTGTAAATAGTATATGCGAGGGGCATCACCTTTGGGACAATATCATTCCGAGACACAATATGGACGAAGTGGTGCTTGTACCGTTTGTTTATGTAACTGCAAAAATGGGTTCCAACTCCACAGTGTGACTACTGGAAAAACCCTTAGAAAAGCAGTCTCTCACTCGCGACAGTTGCACATCTCCACAGGTAATAAGTAATAAGGAAACTTGCTAAAGACATCTATATATTGAATCATGAGGGAGATATCTCCCTGGGAAAGCAGAAATTGCAGTTGTATTCAAGATCCTCTGACAAGTGGATAAAGAACAAACCTGGAAAGTCTGTAATCAGCAAAGAAAGGGCAGCCAAATGTATAGCACTGGATTTGTTCATGACACCACCGTCCTGTTGCCTCTAGCAATCTGTGCAACAACCACAATTTTCAGACACAAATTCTTGACATAAGAAGTGCACTAAAAGCCTGAAAACCTCTGTTTGACCCCCACACCCACCATATGCACTACTTGTCTGTGATTCTGGATTGGGCACTGTCATTGCAGCAAAATGCAGATATAAGGAGAAATTGATCTTCTGTACTAATCCCAATGTGCACGCAGTAGCTGTGAAGAAGTAAGCACCAGAGAAAAACTCCAGAGTACAACGATCAATCTAGGGTTTTTATTGCAACCCCAACGACAACCCTAGATTCTGATGATGGAGGAGGACGAAGAGGGTGGGGACCATATAATATTATTGTTATACCTGAGGGCAAGAAGAGAGGCAACAGCACCTCCAAGAGAATGACCTGTGAGTACCACTCTCTCTCCCCTCACTAACAGCCTCCTGAAATACTCCAGTGGGATGGTCTTTGCCCTGTCCAGAAAGCCTGCATGTGCAGCTCCGGGGGTCAAAGTCATGGTCCTCTGGATGAAGTTGAGGTCGGTGAGAGCGTCACTGATGTCAGTGGTTCCTCGACATGCCACAACAAAATGGCCATCCGTCAATGACCTCACAACCAGAAGCGATTGCTTACAGTCCCCGAATCCGTTCTCCTGAAGCTCCTCCTCCGCTACAAATTCGTATTTGGCTGAAGCTGGGAGACCATAGTCTTTCTCCATCAGTTTCAGCTCCTCGTCCGGCTTGCTGGCGTACACTACCGCTGACAAGATGATAGAATCCACCAGCCATATTGGGTGCCTGTCGTCTCTGATGATCTTCCCCAAGCTCGCCATTGTATATACGCTACCCTTGGAGCAAACCCAAACCCCTAAAACCCACTCCCAAGAAATTCATGAATGAGAGAGAGAAGAGAAGAGAAGAGAAGAGAATCTAAAACAGTCTACTAATATAGCTAACAATGATTTTATTTTTATTATTATTATTACTTTGTGGCGAAATTTCCCAACTTGGCCAGAAATATATTTCCAGAAAATGAAAAAAAACAACACGAAAATTTTGTGATATTTAGGGATTTATTTCGCCATTCTTCGAATTGAAAATATTTAAATTTGCCACATCTACGCTTCCGTTGGTGGCAGGGTTTATATATATATATATATATAATCCACCCCCGTCACCCGCCCCCCATTTTCGTGATGGAGCTGAAGTGGCCGAAAGACAGTTTAGCCAAATATGGGATACAAACAAGGAGTTTAAGCATCCTCCATATTTTTGGCTACCCAATAGAGAAATCTGCCGAGATTTTTGAAATTTGGCGACTTGAGAACCGAAAAAAATAATTAAAAAAACCAAAAAATTTCTTAGCCTCTTCGAAAAAGAAATTAGCCACCCAAAAAACAAAACCCTAATTGGTGGAGCGTGGCAGAGAGAGATTGGGGGGGGAGGTGGAGTAGTTATTATTAGTGTGTCAGCAGCAAAGAGTAGAAAAGAAGAAAAACCCTGGCATATAAACAAGGCAGAGATTGGAACCCATTCATCCACAAGAAGTACTAGTATAGGAGAAGGGCCTGAAAAGAGACCCTTCTCGGGCCGGGATCTCAAATCTGGAAAGATCTATTTTCAGACCCTTCCCCTACGTAAAGACCAGCGGTAATTTTTCTTTCCGCTTCCCTGTGTAGATAAAGACAAAAGCTGATAAAATGTGAATAACGATGCAAATATGCAAAAGATAGATTACTGAGTTTGAAAACTGTGCCTTCCGAAATGTGAACGGAAGGCCCAGTACAGCCTGTAATGGGCCTTCCCTCCACATTTCCGAAGGTACAGTTTTCAATGACTGCAAAATTCGGGAGGGTCAGAGAACGTACTGAAAATACAAAGGAAAAATCACCGCTTGTCTTTAGGGCAAATAAAATCACCACGACACATGTCACTAAAGAACATAACAATGGGGAAGAAGGTAGCGAACGAAAGGCGTTGGGGCAGGTGGCATCAATTGTGTGAAGCTTTCAGTTGCTTTGGCCTCAGCAAAGCTACATCTGTCCCCCACGTCCTGTTTGCTTGACGCCTGGTCACTGAATGCAAAGAATCCACACCGGTCTCAGTTGTCTTAGACATTATGCATGAGACATTCGCCCAAGATGTATGTCGTCTAATGGTGCATTCACACTTCATGTCAAGTCAGTGTTCGATGAAAATCTAGGTGGCATCCTAGGTGGCACCCAATGTCAAATGGGTGATAACTTAATGTTAAGTGGATGTTAACATAACATAAAATGTTAGTAAGTAGGTGTAAGTCCTAAATGACTAGCATGGTGTTACGGGTCTCAATACTAGAGTCCCTAATACCAAGTGTGACTGCACCTTAAGCCCAAGACATAGCCATTATTAAGTCATCCAAGAAGGCAAGGATTTACGCCTCGGGACATTGGCCCACATACCCCAAGACTTGACTTATCTGGTCTTTCTGAGCCTAAAACCTTACGGTTTGGTTTGAGGCTTTAGGACCTGAGGATTGAAAGGCCTAGGACATGCACAATTGAAGGCCTAGAAATCATGAATGGAAGGACATTTACACAAAGCCTTATAAAATTTTCCTTGTACTAAAGGCCTAGGGACATGACAAGATGTCCTAAGACATAAGGCCCAAGGATATGAGGATATGTTTTAAGACATGAAGTGTATGAAAACATGTTTTGTCAACAACTCTTGCCTTGAGATTCCAAAGCCCCCAATTTAACTTCACTATCAAATTTAATCTGAAGTTCTAGATGTTTTTGTTGTTTTGATTGTTTTGGTGGTGTTCTAGAGTTTCATATTATAAACTTTCAAATAAAGTTTTTCATCTTTTGCAACAATCGTGTCGTTTGGAATGTATGGATTCAAAATTCTTCCCACATTTTGCAATAAGTGTTAAGGTTTGTCTTTTTGTTTCAATTTGTCACATTTATGTTTGTTTTGTGATTGATTTTCATTAAATGTGAAGTTTTTATTTCGTGCTTCATCTACCTTTCTTTGATTTGAAAAGGTTCTGTCATTGAAAGTTGGTCGTTTGAAGTTTTTCTATTCCAAAATAGTGCATGCAAAATGCAATAGAAATTGCAATTATATGTTCTCAAACTAAAGACTTAAACTAGGCATTATTTCAACTTCTTATTTTTGCACAATGCAAAAGTGAAAGTTGTTGGATTGTTTTTCGCTTCATTGAATGATTAACTAGGTGGTTCAAATTTTCTAAATATAAAGTGTTAAAGAATCCTTTGGTTGTCAACTAAATGTTGCAATCAATTTCATTCATAGTTAACTCATGTATAGGTTGGAAGAAAAATAAAATGATTCAAACAGAGGGAATGGGCAAAGAAAGCACGTTTTTTTCCAAATTTGGGGGTACAAGGATGCATATTAAAAGGAATGTTACATTAAAGGGGGTGAAAGATTTTTTTAAATGATCCAAATTTACAGAATAAACAAGGAAAATAAATCATTTTGAAATTTTGGAGCTACAAAGATGCACATAAAGAAGAATGTTAGGAGCAAAGGAGGTAGAAGATGAAATTACACTAGCAAAGTTCTAGGTTGCTAGAGTTTTAATATTTTCATCAAGTTTACAAGGTTTCATGATTTCAAATCCCTTGGTCCCTAAAGGAAATTTTTAGTGTGGATTTTTTTTATTTTAAGGGGTGTTTGTCCTTTAAATGATGGCAACATGAAGTCATCATCATCATTCAAAACTAAGTAATTTAATATGTACTCTTTTTCTTCAAATATGATTTTTTTTGGTAAAAACATGATGCCATAATTTGGTGGGTAGTCATGATCTTTCACAAGATTGATACAAAGCCCCTTCATGGGATACCAACACCTTTTTTTGGTATATCACAAAAAGCAATCAATTACAATTTAGTTTAGTGACCAACAAGCCATGGAGAAGCTTGTGGGTTTTTCTTCTTTTCTATGAAAGCTTTGTACAAGCCCCAATTGCCATGGTTGTTGGTTATTTTTAAATGCATACTCCACAACTTGGTATGTTTAGCTACTCATCAATGTTTTCCTTTTCTTTTGAACATGTAACAATAGGTGACACATAAGGTGTATACTCCACACTCAAATTCACAACACTTGAAAGATTGGAAATTGATAGAAATTCAACACACATTCCAAACCAAAAAACAAAATATAAAAAACAATGTTCAAGGTGAAGAACATTTGTGGCAAAACACTCCTTGAAGCTTGCAAATCATAGATCATACAAGACCACAACATGCAATGAAAAAGGAAAAAACTCAAAGAAAAAATGGTTACCATAATGGAATAATTAATTTCTAGTAGGGAAAAAATATATTCAAAATGATCATTTTGCATTTGCAAATCCAACCAAACATGCAAATCTTTTTTACTACAAAAATTCAAATTCAATTACATTAGTATTTACCTCCTCCTTATGAGTGGATGAATTTATAACACTCATGACATAATTATTTGGGTCGTCTTGAATCAAGTAACACAATTATATTGTAAGTACAAGCATCAAGTCTATTCCATGTCTCACATGTTTTGAGTTGTTCCACACATTCCCATTCCTTATTTCATTAACCACCATCTTGTGAGATTTTCATCTATGTGATAACATGTGACATGCAGGTGATTAAATATCAAACAATAGTTAAACAATTCTAAAAGGATTCATATGGAAGTTAAACAACCATGGTGCACTTGTCATGTTCTTCACCACTTTTACTACACCCATTAGTTTTTTTTATTATGATGGATGGATACAAAACACCAAGGTGAAATTGTAGATTAAGCTTTTTACATATAAAAAATGAAAGGAAATTCAAGTTTTAGAAGGAAATTTTTACAAGAACACAAAGACCCCCAAGCCCACAAGTTAATCATCAATGTAAGATGTGTTTTTCACTTTGATGTTCAATGGTCAAAAAGGTCATGACTATTGTCCAAGCAATGATTTTCTCTTTTATTTTAGTTAGTTATTAGTTTTCGAGTTAAAAATGATAAATTCCACATTATATATAAGCAAAATATTGGAAAAAAATGGACAAAAAAAACTTTTGTATCACAAAAAAAAGGTGTCCTTGTACACCAAGTGATTTCACTGGATTATGGGAGAATCCACTAGTTATAGTGAGCGAGACCTAATGGGGAAGTTAAGAATATACTGGTCTAGTGAATGGGACTAATGAACTGCACCCACATTTTGTAGTAGTGAAATTAAAAAACACAAAAAAAGCTTAAGATTTTCATTGATTTAACTTGAAAGGGTTGTTAGATTCAAGTAGAAGAACCCAATTCTATGCACTTACAAATACACTTTTGTGAAAGCTTTTCTATAAGAAGGTCAAACACTAGAAGGCACATGTTTTGAAATGTTACTAACATAAATAGAGGTTGATTGCATTGTAATAACAAAAAAAGATTGTTGAGAGATAATAAAATCCTTAATCATTTGATTCTTATTTATCATAAATAATTAAATGACCATAAATACATTAAAACATTTTGACCATAAACAAAACATGTCAGACCATGAGGTGCATAAGATTACATGGTGTGAATTAAGGTGTAGAAAAGATTTTCAGATCATCCAATTCATAAGTGTTTTTGTTTTGGTTTAAGGAGGAAATTGCACCTACCTTCTTCAACTGAATGACATTGAACAAAGTTCAAAAAGTTCCTTGGGTTCTAAATGCGAATTATTTCAAAATCCATTATATGGACGATAGTCACATTATTAACAACTCTTCAATGTGCTAATAGTAGTAGTAACAAACTTCCACCCAACTTGAAATCATAAATGTTCCCCAAACTAATAATCCAAAAGATTAGGTGTGGTCTCTCCTTGTTCATCATTGTCTAAATGAATGAAAGCACAATTAAGGGGACAAATGGACTATCATAGTTGTAGTTTTTGTGGGTTACAACATGAAATACCATGTAAAATCATATTTAACATTAATAATTTTAAATTTTAAATTAACTACGTTATAGTAGTAGACATCAATGGAAATCACACACAAAAATATGGACAATTTTTTTAAAAAGTGGACACCATAGTGGACTTTTGAAATTACAACATCGCTTTTGTCACATAGGGAATGGTTTTGGAGAAAGACTAGGAAGAGCTGGAAGTACTTGCGGTAGAAAACCATAGACTTTGTTTTGATATAACACATATTTTAAGTGTCATTTTGGGATTTTTTTTCAACAAAACATGGGATTATGTTATAATTTGGATTCATGTTTTCAGTAATACAAAGAAGCACAAACTTCTACAATGAATTCTATGTTCATCTTTTGTGGGGATTTCATGTATTGTTAAATTATGATGAAATAAATTGTAATATTGTTTTTGGAGTTTTTAAAAATGTATTTTGAAATGTAAATTATGGTTATATGTAATAACCATGGATCTAATGTTGGAATGAATGGTAGTGTTAAGTTTGTTGAAAACTTAAAATAGAAATAGTGAACATAAGCATGTGAAATGCAAATTTGTTCTTATAGTAGTGTGAAATATTTTGTATAAATTTAAATTTCACTTCTTCCATTTGGTGACCATCTTGTGGGAATTTTTTTGGATTATTTCTTTCAATAATAGGAAGGTTTTCTACAAATTTTGTTGTATCCTTAATATGAAAATGTCTAGATGAATAATGTTGTTTTTTAAATTGAGAATTTTAAAGGGTATGTTAGAAAATATTAGAGGTTTACGTGGTTAATGTCATAAGGATTATAAAACAATTTACAAACTTTGAAGATGAAGAATTGTGAAACAAGATGAATAAAGATGGTGACCTAAAGTTTATAGTGACAATTAAACTTGGAGGCAAATCGACAAGTTATTGAAAGACAAATAGAACAAAAATTTGAAAATGGAGAGGAATATGCAAAGCTTACATAAACACCATCTCAAAATTTGATGTTGGACGGACAAGTTTTGAGAACATAGGAAAAGCCTACGAAGCACATGTTGTTTCTACCACAAGAAGTGGTATGGCAAGACATATGGACTAGGGGTCTTCAAAAAAGACATAGTTCTAGATGATGATTTCCATGAATAGTGATGCAATCGATTAGTCATTTGAATGAGCAGATGCAATGAAATTCTCAATCACAATCTCTAGTTCAAAATTGTAAAGATCAAGAAGGAGCATGGACTTCTATAATACTTGATCAATCGCAAGAAATTTCAAGTCTAGAATCAATGATTAGTTAAGGGAGGGATGTTACATGAGGTATACAACCCATGTTTGTGTATTAGTCTGCATCTCCAAATTACTATGAACCAATGGAACACTGGGAGGTGGATGAAAACAATAATTTTGATGTGTTTGAGGAGATTAAGGAAAATTACCCAAGATCATCGAAGTATGCATAAGCATATGTGAGTGCGTTGGATGAAGTACCACAATCATATTCACATCAAGGGAATCCATAATTGGATCAACCGAAGTACACCATCGAAACAAAAGATCATGTATTTGTGGATTCAGAAATGATCATGTTACTTTCAAGGGTTTATGCATTCTACGAGGAATAAGGACATGCAATCATGAATTTTTTTTTGTGCCTTTTCACATCAAAGTAGGTATTGCAAGGCATGTGGAATCATAGAATAATGTATGGACATTAATAAATCAACCACAAAAATAGGAATTAAGAATTTTTATAGTTTAGAATAGATTTAGAGGCATGGAGTTGCGAAGCCAATTGGGGCCACAAAGTCAACAAATTTGTTCATCTATTCAAACCAAGAACAAAGAACCAGAGCGGTATTCACATCCACATATTACACCACAAATGATACTAATGGGTAACCATAGATTAGAACAACATTGATTTCAAATCAACACAACTTCACCAATAGTGTTAGAAGTGATAATTGTTGAAACCTGGAAATAACATGTTGGAGTAGGAGTTATTCAATCACTTAATGTAGGTATAACAACCATAGGAGTGGAAACAATTGTTGAGCCCAACATAGATGTTGTCAAAAGGGGAGTACTAGTTGGATCTATAGCAAAATTGGGTAATGGATCAAGTGGAGTTTTGGCAAAAAGGAATCTAGGTCGAAGTTTGGCACTACCAATAACTACTACTAGAGTTGTTGGTACACTTCAAATGGTGTTTACTAATCCAATAATAGCTACTCATGGGAACATGATTGTAGATCGACCATTGATGAGTTCAATGGTTGTTAGAGGGTGTATAAGTCCAAATGTCGTGCATTCAAGAGGTGAATATTGATAACCAATTGCTGTAATGGCACCAATTTTTGATCACATAGATGGCCACTATGTTAGGCCAAAGAAGGTAGCTCTTAAGTATCTTGATTTCAAAAAAGATATTGATCCAGATGTTCATGTTAGAATGTACAATTTTGTAGTGAAAGAAAATGCAGAGACTTTTGAAGAGTACACTAGAAAAAAAAACATGTATTTTCGACTAGTCTTTGCGACTAAATTTTAGTCACAAGAGACATTTTGCAACTAAAATCCCTTTAATCACCTAAAACAAGTCGCATGTGATAAATTAGTTGCAAATGACAAAAGGTATTATATGAAAAAAAAAGTTAACAAATACATTTCATCCTTTGATTCCATTGTATACATATTGTCACATGCGACTAAGATGCAACTATTTTGGTCACAATTGAGGGCAAATGATGTGTTGCCACGTGTTTCAATCTAAGACGTTCAATTCAAATATTTGGATGATCTTATATTATGACACATGACCCAATGTGAATATGCCACGTGGGATAAAATAATTTAATAAAAATATTAATATTAGGTTGGTAGGTACACAAATAAGTGCCTACAAACCTAGGCTACATACCAACCTACTTACTTAGGTTAAAAAAAAAAGTAGGTAGGTCCTACTTTCCTATGTTAAATATTTACTCATATATGTAGGTACTTAAATAGGTAGGTACATAGGTCAACCTAGGTACCTACCTAGTTAGGTAGATAAATAGGTTGCTAATTTAAGTACTTTAGAATTGTGCATAATTTGTTTTTTTGTTTTCGGTTAAGCCTTTTGATTGGTTCATCCCATGTCCACAAATTTTTTAATGTGAAATTGGATGATTACACCTTTTTATTTAAATAATGTTCAAAATAGGAATGAAGAACAAACAATAGGGGGGATAATTTTTTAAGTTGTAACTTCTTCACAAACAAAACTGTAATTCTATAACTTTCTTCATGCCTTTCTTAGTTTTTACATTTCCAAACAATTCAAGTACTAGATAATTAAATAATCATTTTATTAATAATAATTAAATTTACATATATTTAAATTATAAAGTATACACTACAAATATTCACTATTCACTATCAATTACTTAAATAAGCAATAACATCTTAATATTTAACAAACAAGTTATCTAATCACTCACAAATTATTAATACATAACTCATAAATAATTAAATAAATAAAATATTTAAAAATATTTTATTAGTTTTTAAAACCTGATCGAGTTAAATATAATATAATTAATGTAAAAATGCTATTAGAAAATAAATTCTTACCCACATTTTTAAAAATATATTATTCAACTGATACATTACTTATGTTATAATTACATTTATTGATGTAAAAACTTATAGGTCAACTAATTTTTTTCTTCTAGTAATTATTAACTACAAATAAATAAATTTATTAAACATAACATTAATTTTCATAATTACTATAAAATATTTATCATAAATGATGAAATCACAAAATTTTCAATAATAATAATATCATATAATAATTCGTGAAACTAAAATCAGTAAAATAATTATTTTAATTACACTATAATGTTTCTAGATTTTTAATTCAGGTTTGAAGCTATAAATTCTAAAGTGTCAATAATTATGTTCAATTACAAAATAATTATGCACATACTAATTAATTATTATCTGCAGTAATTACAATGATTTTAAAGTAATTTCACATTAATTAATTTCTTGTAATATAAGAATATATATTGTATACTATACAAATCTATGTTATAACAATAATTATTTAGTGTAACTTAGATGTAATAAATATAATCATTCATAATTATTTATGAAAGTGAATTATTATGCATAACACTAGAAGAAAAAACCCTAAAATTCAATCAATAATTTTTTGAATTAAAATTTAATTTAAGATTCCAAAATAGTAATTCAGAATTCAAATATCAAATTTTAGATCAAATTTTTGAAGTTAAGTAACAAATTTCAGAATCGAAATGTCAACTTTCATATTCAAATAATAATATTCAAAGTTAAAATGTTCATTTTAAGACTAAATTAATAATTTTCTGAATTGAAATATTAATTTCAACAATCCAATTAATAATTTGGAATTCAATTTCAACTTTCAAGTTAAGTATTTTCTTAAAATTTAAATTTTAAACTTCAAAATTCAAATATCAAATTTCAAGTTCAAATAAAAATATTTAAAATCAAATTTTAAACTCAATAAAGTTTTTTGAATTGAACTACTAATTTTTAGATTGAAAAATAATAATTTAAAATTCGAATGAATTTTTTGAGTTTAAATAACAGTTTCCAGAATTGAAATGTTAATTTTCATGTTCAAATAACAATATTCAAAATTGAAATGTCCATTTTTATACTCAATTTATACATTTAGACTAAAAGTATTAATTTTGATAATCCAAAATAATAATTTGGAATTGAAATTTCAGGTTCAAATCAAATACTTATTTAAAATCTAAATGAAAATTTTTCAGAGTTGAAATATAAAACTCGTATTCATATTAAAATATTTAATAATAAAAAATCTTTTTTTATAATCAATCAATAATTTTTTGAATTGAAATACTAATTGTTGGATTCAAAAATATTAATTTAGAATTCAAATATCAGTTTTTAGCTCAAATAAGCCTTTGTGAATTTAAATTGAAAATATCATATTCAAATCAACAATTTGAAATTCAAATTAATTTAAAAAATATGAAATAACAATTTTCAGATTTGAATAGAAAATTCAAAGTTCAAATATTAATTTTGAAATTTATAATATGAAAAATATATTTACATATGCATATTATATATAATTTTAGTATATACATTAAAATACACCCCTTTGTCATTGTAAAATACCTTTACGATGCAATTAATTTAGTGACTATTACAACTAATGGGACATATCAACCTATTAATGGATGAAAATAAATGTAAAAATGATCCAACCAATAAGATGAAATTTTTAATAGTTGCATCATAGTTGTGGGAATGACCAAAATAGTTGAAGTTTGGTCTCATAATTACAAATATTCCCGAATCTAGTCGCAAATGGCTACAAGTCACATGTAGTCGTAAATGGAGTGGTTACATTTTGGTTGATTTCTACTAGTGGTATATCATCAATGCATTTATATATATGCTAAAAGATATAACATCAAAGTAGTGCCATAATTACATGTTAGGATATCCCTATTGTATTTCTTTAGAGCTTACTTATGCATTTTGCAAATGTCATTGGAAGACTTAGAATGATGAACAAATATACATGAAGCAAAAGGAGATTGACAGGGTGAAGGTTTCCTATGAGCATATTCAAAAGTTGGTTCATGGTTTACAAATACCAATCATAGATTTTTTAAACTATTGTGATTAAAACAAGTTTGTAATCATACCTCGAAATTGTGATTATAAGAATGAAACGGTCAACATAACAACTATATAAGGAGGCAATAATGTTGTGTGAAGAAGGTACGACTACTATAAAAGCAAGGAGTTCATTATTAGTATCATAAAATATTAAACATGTAGTACTAACAAAAACACAAAGTAATATAGGGAAGACTGACAAACATTGCATAAATTGTGGGATGACAAATCACAATGTGGAAACACGTAGACAAAATAAAGAAATACCACAATGGCAACTGTAGAGGCGACACAACCAAGTTGAAAAACACAAAAAATATATTCATATGCATGTCACATTTGTGGTTTAAATGGCCATAAAATGACAAATTGTCCAAAATTTGTTGAAATGTAGAAAATGTTTCATGGGAAATTTGTGACAATAACAAAGGTTCAACCTGTTGTTGAAACATAAACAATCATTGTGGATGTGAATGTGGTGGATGTTAATGTTACCACAAGAAATAAACTAATTGAAGAACATGTGTTCAAGGATAGAGAACCAAGAAAAACAATAAATGTTATTGACTAAGAGAAAGAAAAACAATTGAAATAGTCTATGGTGGAGATAATTCAATAAATTCAGAAAACACACTCCCAAATTAAAGGGCCATCCACATCCATAGAGGAATGGAACACAACTTGGCCAAGTATGCCAAATACTACTCCTATGGATGCACATAAATTTCAGGAAGTAATGAATTCATAAGGGAAACTGATCATAATAGAAGAGATTTTTTTGGACATTAGTAAGCAAATGCTAGAAGCAAGTTATACTTTGAACTTAGGAGTGTTGTTTAAAATAGCTCTTGAGCTAAAGAAATATCTTTAGCATAAGTTGAAACTAAAAAAAACTCAAAATGTAAGTAAATTAACCACAGATAAACAACTTGGTTCTTTAGTACCAAAAGTAGGGACACTTGTTGTAGCAATAGATAATCATATGACAATTATCCAAGTATTAGATTGGGAAGAATACAATAGAGAATGTGTTGATGGATGGAGGTTCTAGAGTTAATATTATCACAAAACAATTGAAATTGAAGTTGGGGCTTCCAATGCCTAAATTTGCACCATATAATTTGAGGATGGTAGATCAAACAACCACATAACCATTTTAGAATAGGTTGGTAGATTCCAGTTATTCCATGTTGTTGGGGAGACCATGGTTGAAGGATGGTAAAGTGGCACATGATTGCGGAAATAACATTGTCACCATACAAAGGAATGGGACAGTCCAAACAATTACAATTACCAAATATTTGGGAAATGAAGTAAGAAGACTATAGATGTTATTGTGTTACAATTATCAAAATGGCATCACATATGAAGAAGAATATATCATCTTTGTTGCAAAGTTAAAATTGTTTTCCACAGGAACAATCAATTTACCTAAGACAATTCAATCTATGAAAACCACATATGTGGTGATGATGGATAAAAATGTGAAAATGATTATTTCAAAATAAGGATATGAAATATAAAGCAAATAGAAGAAGATACCTAGAAACATATATGAACTAGAAACAGTTATGGAGGATAAAGTGTATCCATAGATGTAATATAAACATCAATTAGGGAGTGTTGTAGTGGGTGAAATTTCAACAAACATCAAAGCACATGGATTATAGGTAACTAGATGGACGTTAAATAAAGATTAATAATTGATGAAGCTTAATTGGGGAACTGATGCAGAACCATAGATGGTGAAGATTAATGCACAACTAAAAACATGCAAAGTGTTGGAAGTGGAGTAGATGTTGAAGGAATTCAAAGATGTTTTTGCATGGACACATAAAAATCTGAAAAGGATTCCACCAGAATTAACACAACATAGATTTGAATTAGACATTACTATACCATCAACACATTAGGCCATGTACAAATTAAGTCCAAACTATGCTACAATGGTCAAACAAGATATAGATGAATTGTTAACAGTTGGATTCATTGAATATGTAGAAGAAGCTACATGGTTGTCACCCATAGTAATAGTACCTAAGAAAAATGGCAAGTTGATAATATGTATAGATTTCAAAAAGCTAAATGCAAGCATAAAGAAGGATCCATACCCATTACCTTTCACATATGAAGTGTTAAACACAGTAGCAGGGTATGAGGCATATTCCTTTTTAAATGGACATTTAAGATATCATCAAATATTTATAGCTCTAAAGGACAAATACAAGATTGCATTTGTTACAGACTAAGGGGTTTTTATATGGAAGGTTATGTTGTTTGGAGTTAAAACGGAACTTCCAACATATTAGAGAACTATGACCAAAACATTTAGAGAGTATTTGGACAATTTTTTGAAAATATTTTTGGATTGACTTTATGGTGTATAGTGACATGGAAAGTCATTTGTAGAAGCTTAGACTATGTTTTCAAAAGTACAAAAAATATGGCATTAGTTTGAATCTAAACAAATGTCCATTGATGGTATTTTCAAGGATGATTTTGGGTTTTATTGTTTCCAAGGAAGTGGAATTACTAGATCTAAAGAAAATATAAGTAATCGTAAACATGCCACCACTTAAGAATCCCTAGTAGATTCAAGTATTCAATGGAATGACATAGTTTCATAGATGTTTTATAAAAACATTTGCTGCGATTATGGCATCTATCACTAAACTAGCTAAAAAGACAAAGACTTTATTTTGGAGAAAGGAATGTTAGAAGGCATGGGAATTGATTAAACATAAATACATTGAAGCATCGATATTGATATTAACAAACTGGCGAGTGGAATTTCATGTTCATATAAATGTGTCCTTGTTAGTTGTGGGGGCTATGTTGTTTCAAAATGTAACAAGGAAGGGTGATCAACCAACAATGTATGCTTCTAGACTTCTCAACAAAGCAGAACATAATTATAGCACAACACATAGAGAGGCACTAGCAATGGTTTTTTCTTTGCACAAATTTAAACATTATTTGTTGGGCAATAAGTTTGTCTTTTATGTAAATCATATGACATATAGTGTATAAGCTACGTAGATTTCATGTAGTTGTAGATGCATTGTCAAGATTACCGAATAGAATAAAACCCACATGTTGTGTTTGATCAAACCGCACATACAAGTTTGTTTTATACAAGGCTTGAGTGGCTGAATGATGTAAAATAATTTTTAAAAACATGACAAATTGGGGGCATGTTATCAATGCAACAAAAGTAGAGATTGGTTAGGAAAGCAGAGCCTTTTACATTGAAGAATGGTGAATTGTACATAATGGGCCAAGACAACAAACTACAACGATGTTTGATAACAACAGAATCACAAATGGTGATGAAATAACAACATGAAGGACCTTCAAGAAGGCATTTTGCAACTAAAATAATGCATAGGAAGACATTAGATGTTGCATATTGATGGCCAACTATGTATAGGGACATGCATGATTATTGTACATCTTGTGATGCATGTCAAAGAATAGGAGGATTGGTAACTCAAAGTTTTGCAAAGTTGGTCACAAGTCTTCCAAAATAATCATTTATGAAATGGGGACTTGATTTTGTGGGGCTAATTATGCTAACATTCTACAAGGAACAAATATATTCTTATTGCCATAAACTATGCTATTAATTAGGTGGAAGTAAGAGCATTGAAAACTAATTTAACAATAGTCGCAACAAAATTTTTGTATGATTACATATTAATTGAGTTTGAATGTCCTTTGATTATAGTCACAAATCAAGGAGTTCATTTTATTAATGATGCCATCAAGTATTTAACGTATAATTTTTTGATGAAACTATTAATTCTACAATTTATTATCCTTAGGGGAATGGGTAGGTTGAATCTACTAACAAGGTACTTGGGACATTATTGACCAAGTTAATTAGTGAAAATAAAATAGATTGGGATGAACATATGTTTACAATGTTATTTTCATACAAAACTGCATGTAAAGTAGCAACAAGGTATACACCATATCAATTAATGTATGGATTATATCCATTAATGCCAATCGAGTACTTCATTCTAATTGTTGGTGGAGATGAAAGAGACAATACTCTAATGAAAGTTTTAACCAGTAGAATTGCAAAACTCAAGAAATTGTAGAAAACTAGAATGTAGGTTGCAAAAACTACATGAATTGAATACTCGAATAGAACATTATGGAATCAACAAAAAAATCTAAAAAATAGTTTAGTTTTGGTGATTATGTTTTGTGGTTTCTAAACGGTAATAAGTCACACCTAGGGAAGTTTACTAGGTAATGGTTTGGACCGTACATAGTATAGTATGTGTTGCCAAATAAAATTGTGTTATTGGTGACCAATGAGAAGTTTGAAACTAACCTTGCGTGGGTCAACATGAATAATCTCAAACCTTATAAATACATGGAATCTGAAGTTCAAAAAAACTAACAATAGATGCTAGTATATTGGGAAAAGAATGCAAGTGGAATTCAAGAGGTAAGTTTTGACATAAAGGAAGATGATGAAGGATGTCAAATATAAAAACCACATATCAAGAATGGTAAAAATAAATAATAGATCTAATGGTGAACATAATCTTTATTTTTGATCTCTAGAAGAACAATAATTGTAATAGTGTGGGATTTGGGATGTAGAAATCTATAGATGATATGCTAGGCATATTGGCTAAATCAATAGCAATATTCGTTCAATCATCAAGAGTATTCACACAATCATCAAAATTATGGGCATAATTAGTAGAAAAATTAGTACAATCATTATATGTGTTTTCATAATCAATAGATAAATGGGCATAGTTAGCGAAAGGTGTATAGGGTGAACGAAATGGAGTTAGTACATAAAATGTAAGGGGATTACAGATATGGAGTAATTGGAAGATGAATATGTGATGTTGATTTGTAATGATGATGCTAAGTGTTTCCACGTGAAGTATAATGGACACATAAACTTGTAGTGATGGGTTGTATTAATTTTGAGGATCATGTGTTAATTAAAAGATGGCAAGTAAATGAAAAAATGAATGTGACGGGCGGGATGTTGAAGGATGAGAAAAAATGGGCTAATCGTTGAAAGTAGTTTGTGTTTTTTGCTAGAAGTTGTGCGTGTTTTTGAAGTTTTGGAATTCACAACAATTGGAGTGTAGAGAGTGCAATTGAAAAACTACAATGAATAGCAAGGGAAAAGGAAGCACATAAAAGTGAACACAAACGAAGGCAAAAGGAGGAAGTGGAATTGTTGAGAAGAACAAAAGTAAAAAAGGAGTTGAAAAGAGCAAAGAAAGGAGTTTTTACGTAGATGAAAACAACATTGTTGTGCAAGAAAGCAAATAGGACCAAGAGCTACATCAGTAGATTTGACGTGCATTGAAGAATTGGAAGAAAACAAAGTTGAGGAACATTATTTTGTGGAAGCACATACAATGCAGAAGTATCATGTAATGGAGGAAAATGTTGTTACATAGGATGAACAACTATTCACAAAAGTGCAATTGAACATACAACAAGCCACATAGGTGTAGATAATGGCAAAAACATAGTGAAGGTTGATGGAGATGGAGCAACATGAAGCAAAAGTAATAGCAAAGAGAAGACATGTAATCTTGGATAGAACTACACTTCTGGAAAAAGGTATTAGAATTGCAGAGTCTAAACATTTCATGTGGACATAAACGAAATAGAACTATGATAAACATATAGAGTGAATGGAGAACTGGAAGGATATTATTGTAGAAGAAGACTAGGCTTCTAAAGCAGGGCTTGTGCCTTTGTTTCTAATGGGGTGGGAAGCACTAATGCCCAATGTTATGTTGGAATTGTTTAACACATTCTTGATCAAGGGGGTAGATATTTACGTTGGGCATAAGGATAAGGTGCATGGAATCAACAAACAACTGATTATGGGTGTTTTTGGAGTGTGTGTGGAAGGGTATGTGGAAAAACCAAAAGTACAAGTTAGTAAGTCACTAGTAGTTCAAGCATTATAGAAATGTAAACTTGCACCTACAAATTCTCTTACAAATCAATGGAATGCAAAGAGTTTGGGTTTGCCATATTGTATCAAATATTCTACCATTATATATGTCATTTATTAAATGGAAAAGATACAATATTTTTGCAATGAAAATGTTATGACATTGGTTAGAGCAGAAAATGGGTAACAGATAGATTGGGCACAAATTATATTCAATAGTATGTGTAGTGAACTAGATAGGCGGTATAAATATGTTAAGGAAAATAAGGGGGATAAGAAAAATACCTATCAATTTGCCTTTGTATTGGCAAAAATCTTTCAATATCTATTTGTGCATCAAAAGGACAATCCATAGAAACCATTCGCCAAGGTTAAAAAAACTAAGGAGGAGACACAGACAACACTAGTGAATATAAAAAAAATTGCAACAAACTCTCCAAGAAGTGCTCTTAAGAGGAAAAACAAAGTTGAAGAAGGAAGAGCCTCACGATTAGGAGTGAAGAGGGAATAGGAAAGCATATATTTGAAGGCATAGAAAATGATGAGGGGCAAAGTGGAACCATATGTAATACCAACAGTGGTAAAGGCAGTGCCACCATTAGTTTAGGTAGTTAGATAGATTGTAGCAGTACCACAAATGACATCTCCACATGAGAGACAGCTGAGGGAGTAGAAGTAGGAGATACCATAGATGACATTGCCACAAGATAAACAATTATGGGAACAAAGCCAAGGAGTTAAGAAGGAACATGGTATAAGGTTTCTAAAGGGTGAGGAACATCTGCACTTTGAAGGGGATGTATGTGAAGATTGGACGGAGACCATTGCAAGTCCAAAATATTTTCAACATTTACAACAACATTTGCAACAACAACAACAATAGTAGACACATGAAGGTCTACATGCTATTGAATTGCAAATGGAAAGAATGGTGACACAACTTGTTTTTGCAAAGTTTAGACCAATAGACCTATAGATACCACCTCATAGGCTAGAATTTCCAGAAGGATTCTCAATTGAATTTGAATTGGGGAGAAGAATGGTACAAGAGTTGGGATCATCTGTAGAAGGATCAAGAGATCTTATGACATAGACAAGTACACCAAAGTTTGTGGAGGAGGTAATTGTATAAGTAATGAAAGTAAATAAGGTAGTTAAGTTATTTCAGACCATGGCAATTGTGAATATGAATATGGGGAATTCGATTTAAAAGGTAAACACTTTGAAAAAATATTGGTTTCAGGGGAGAAGGAGAAGGCAATGTTACAAGAGGAAGTGGATAAAAAAAAAGTTCCATATGGGTTATAAGCATAATGTGGAAATTTGGAAGAAGAACAAGGCAGAGGCTAAGTAGAAAAATAAAGTACTCATTAAGAAATTGTAGGATGAAAATGAAGAGTTCAAGGGTAGCACATAATGAAAAATTGCAGAATTTAAGGTAGAAGGCTAAAATTTGGGAAACCATAAAAAGGAAATGGGCATAAGCATTGTTTCTTCATACAAAACAACATGAGGCTCTGGATAGTCAAGTGAAAGCACTGACTAAAAAAAAGAAGGAGAAGGAAAATGTTTTGACAGATTTGGAATTGATAAATTTGAAGTATGTATTTTTGTTGTAGTTTAAAGAGTTTAAAAGAAAGACAACAAAGGCAAAAGAGAGTAGTTCATGGAGGACAAGGAGTATCAGAGAACTTTGCAACACCTACAAGCATAGTTGGAAAGGGCACATGAACAAAGGAAGAGTTTGGATTTAGCTAATATGAAGAAAAAACAAAAGGATTATGAAAATATGTAATATTACACACTAATGAGGGCGAAGAATAAGATGAAGGACTCAGAGGCAGAATTTGAAGAATGGTGGAATATTTTACAAAGGAGTTGGAAAATAATCTGGCTCAACATAGAGCTGATGAAAGAATTATGAAGTACAAGTTGGAAGCTTATCAAAAGAATTTTCCAATTTTCATTTGTGGCAATCCAACAAGTACAAAGGTATCAGGCCAAAATGAAAAGACATAAGGAGGGACCAGTGGGACAACTCAAGAGGAGGAAGTACAAATTGAGGAATCACATTGTCGCAACCCTAATTTTGGGCTCGCGACCAAGGCCAAGGGGTTGCAAGGGTGCGGGTCAAGAGAAAGCCCGAGAGTCACATCACATACTCTCGGGAGTGTAGGAAAGTGTGAAGGAGTGAACCCTCACACTCCCAAGGCAACTCCCACTTTGGGAGATGGAGTCCCCATGGACTCCCAAAATTTCAGAGAGAAATTTTAGGGGTCAAAACTCAATGGCTTGTGGCGATATTTATATCATTGAAAAGCTCCTGGAACGTAGATGTCTAATATGGGCTCGCATTGCTCATTTGGACATCTGAAACACAAGTTATGGCCAAAAGAAGGGCCAAGAGTCAAATTGCCAATTTGACTTTCGACCAGAAAAAGTCAGGAATTTATCCAATTTACTTAGCTACAGACAACATGCAACATACCGTTGGAAAGTTCTTGACGAAAGCTACAACTTTGCATTAGACTGCACCTCGATCCGAGGTTTGCTCATAAAATTATGGGGCTATAAAGTCGCGGGAGTCCCAACTGGCGCGATTTCGAACTCCCACTCGGGGGTCTTGGGAGTCCCGGGAGAGAAAAACCATTTGGATGTGGGCCCATGGAGAGGTGCAGAGTATACTATAAGGGGGAAGGTGTTGGATTCCCCCAAGTCCGAGCCATGGTGAGTCTTGTGTGTCTGTGTTGCTTGTGGCTCGTCCTAGCACCAAAGGTGCTCCAACTATGCACTAACCACCTTGTGTGGGTTGTGTGTAGGCTTGTGTGAGTGAATGAAGCTTGTCAACTCTTCTTAGTCCCATCCCGGAGTTCCAACACACCCCTTTACCTCTCAAAGTGTTGTGAGCTAGGGAGCGTGCCCCGACTCCTCCTTCTTCCGTTGTTTTGTACTTATACTCACTTTTGAGTCTTGCAAGGAGTTGGGGGTGCGTCACACATGACCTTAGAAGTGGAGTAGTTTAGGAGAAGGTACAATTAGAGATATCACAAGACCTTAAAGGAAGGTCATGGAAAAAAAAAACCCAATGTAATTCAAGAATAAAAAAAGGTGGAAGCTTTTCTAACACTAGAAGAAGAGATATCCAAGATACAACTTTTCGACATCATACCTCAAACTAAATTAATGGGGGAGGATATTAAAACTACAAAAGAAAACACAGATATAAAAACATTAATTTTTGTGTAAATTGGGATTGTAACATTGTGGTAGGGGAAATAAATGTTTATAAGGATATAAAATATTATCATTTCATTTTTATCATTTTACAAGGATTTTGAGGACGTAATCCAAAGTACAAAAAGGGTAATGCTAAGGGGGTAAGTTGAGTATGTGATTCGGCATGAACAAGATAGTTAGGATAGGGATTAGTTAGGGAACTTTGTTAGTTTAAATTTTGAATTTTTGCTATTTTGGATCATTATGATGTGACTTGGGATGGTTTTAAAGGGGGGAGGGTTTTAGAAAACAAAAAGAGGAGAAGAAAAAAAAAAAGGGAATGAGTTCAGATAAAGAATAGGAAGAGTTTGAGTTAGTTGTGGTTTAAAACCACATATTCCGTTTTGATATAACACATATTTGAAGTGTTATTTTGGGATTCATTTTCAACAAAACATGGGATCACTCTATCATTTTGGATCCATGTTTTTAGTAATATAAAGAAAGACAAACTTCTATAGTGAATTCTATGTTCATCTTTTGTGTGGATTTCTTGTAGTGTTAAATTATGATGAAATGAATTGTAATATTGTTTTTGGAATTTTTTATAATGTATTTTGAAGTGTAGATTTTGGTTATATGTAATAATCAAGAATCTTATGCTGGAATGAATGGTAGTGTTAAGTTTATTGAAGACTTAAGGTATAAATAGTGAACACATGCATGTGAAATGTAAATATGTTGTTACAATAGTGTGAAATATTTTGTAGGAATTTAAATTTCACTTCTACCAACATTTCATGTCCAACCACTATGTTGAGTATTTCATCAATAAATGGCAATGGGCACAAGTCCTTCATCGCAAAATTCAACTTAAAAAAATCTTCATAGATTTGCAACTTCCCATTTTTCTTTAACACGACTATAATTGGAGAGAGTAATGTTGCTTCCTTTACCGATTGAAAAAAACTTGGTGTTAATAACTTATCAATGTCATGTTTGATTACATCAACATGATTTGGATTCACGTAGTACTTGGTTTGATGAGTTGGTGGGATTGTAGTGTTTAACGTAATCTTATGTTGTGCCAATTCAGGTTGAATTTGCTTCAAGTCCTTATAAATCCATGCAAAGAAATCTTTGACCTCTTATAATTGACAAGATTTATGTGTAATTGACAACAACACAAATGGGTTCACTAAACTTGTTTATGTGAACCTATTTATGTTGTTGTCAATTGCACATAAATTTTCATGCATTGTGATTGTTCAATGGTGCCCAAGTTCAATTTGATGAGCTATTCCTCTTTTGTGAATGTCCATCATGCCATTTGCATTTGCTACATCCATTTCTGAACATGTATTTCATCCACATATATATCACCAATAATAGGTCTTTGGGTACACCATGTTTTCTAGGCTTATTATGGGTTGAGTTCTTACCAACTTTGGAGTACCTATTGCACTAGTGTTTGGCATTAAGCCAACTAATTGTGGAATAACATCCAAGTCCACCCATGACTCATGTAGTCTTCTAACCTCCTTTGGTAACAAAATAATACATGTGCAAAACAATGTTAGTTTGGTTATGAACACAACATCCTCTTCATCATCTATGATTCCATGTTGGATTCATAACACATTTAACACTTCCTATTGCTTAATGTCACTACTTAAGTGTTTGGTTACAATGATTATTACTATTGCTAGGTGCGTAGTTACTACATTGTTGCCTAATCATGTGTGACTTTGGCATCTCACAACCACAATCTACCCAACAACATCGAATAACTGGCATCCATTACACTATTATGTAGTACCATAAAGGTTACTACATATGGTATCCCATGCACCAAAATCCCCATGTTTTAAATTAAACCTACTGGTTTAGTAGTGGTTTGATCAACCATCCCTAGGTTTGAAGGTGCAGGTTTGGGTTTTGGTAACTTTGACTTATTTTTAAAGTGTTTTATTATGATGTTAATTCTTAATTCACCATTAAATAAACTAGTAGGCATAGATTCAATCTATAATTACTTTATGTCTATTAACAAAACAATATAATCATACTCTCAAAAAAATACTTTAAACATTCACAATCTATGGTTTTATTCATTTTGATTGATTTGTAGATTGGTTTCACACAATTTTCTCATTACAATTACTATTCCTTTTCCCCATATTATATATTATCACCAATAATAAAAATCTATGGTCAATTTTCACAATTTAGTTAGAAAAGCACAATAATTCAAAGTAGTTTCATTATTTCTTCATCAATATGTTATTTTAAAGAAATTCAAACATATGTAGTCTTAAGCGTAGAAATCAAAAGTGGAAAACATGAAAAATTTATGGTTTGAACCCCAAAAAAATTCTAAATTATTCCTTCTTTCTATTTTAAATCTCCAACAATTATTTCAATATTTTTGTGTAAAAAAAAAATCTCCCAAAATTCCTCAACCTCCAAAACTACATCCTAAATCTTTTCCCTCCAAAAGTAATTTAAGTCTTCAAACTAATGAAATGTCTTCATCTAGTTAGCCATATGTATGTTGTGGTGTTTAATTTCTATCATACACTTAATTCTATTATACCTTGTTTAATCACTACCATGTGCTGAGTAATATTACGTTCCCTCCATTTTGGATTTTGTCTTCAAGTTTTTTGTTGTTCGATTGACTTTGTCAACAATTCATGGCTTACCTTCCTATCATGAGTTACTAATATTACTATTTACACTTCAATTGGTGCTCATGTGGCATCCTTAGCTACTATATTTGCTTGAAGCACTAAATTTGCAAGCAATATTTCTATTGTACCTTGTATTATTTATTCCATGGCATGTTTTGTCATTAGTAAAAATTGGTCAAAATATAACCACTTTATTTTCAACTACATGCAAACACTATTAGACATTTGTGACTACCTTTGGACATTTTTGCAGCTATTTCTTGTGGGGTGAAAGTTTGGTCAAGTAGACAGCCTTTGTACCTTGTCATAAAAAATTACAAGTGGACAAAAGATTTTTGATGTCTTGTAAGTAAAAAATTATTTTATTCAATGATTAATATAACCTTTGACTTTAGTATTATAATTTTGGAAAATGAACATCTTCATGTAGATTCTAGTAGATTTTACAAAAATTGCATCTACTTGCAGGAAGTTTCCGATCTTACAAAATGGGTTGCAAGTACATGAAATATTGAACTTTTTTTTATTTTCAAGTTAATGGAGCCTTAAAATATACTTGTGTACTATCAAATTATGCATGTTATAATCATAATACATAAAACTTGTAGTGTAAAAGTAGGTTTAAACATCAACTTGACCCTATTAGGTTCAAATCTACTTCTCACCTAATTTATGATACCAAAGTTTTTCAAATTTTTAATTCAACTTACTATAAACTAATTGGAGGGCCATCATATCTCTACTTTCACAAGTTTTAAATCTACTTTCATGTGTTTTATCAAAAAAATTGTCATTTTTAAACTACATTTTAGGTGCAACATTTTTTTGTCTACTTTACCATGCTTTCACATGTTGGTCATATTTACGATTACATTGCAACTTATTTGGGACTATTTTGATTTTCATCTAAGAAAAAACATTATATGTCCCATTAGTTGCAAATATGACCAATTTAGTTGAAGCTTTATGAGTATACAAAGGTGTATTTTGTGTATTTTAAGGAATATAATTGGGTATATTAGGATTTACAAATGTATATTTTGAATTTATATCAACAATCATATTACATATATATTGAAGTATTATTATTAGCATACATGGCCTTGATGTTATGGTTACATTATATGTATATTCGAAATTTATCAAAATTTTATGTAAGATATTTATTAAATATGTTGTGTCCATATTACAAGTTTATTTAAGCTATTTTATAATTTTACAATTGAAATTTAATATTATATTATATCATATTATTTTCATTAATTACACGTAATAAAAAACTGAATTTTAATCTTGACTGATATTTTAAAATAATAATATTTTATTACATGATGATGATGATGATATTAATATGATAGGCAAATAATAACATAATTATTAAAATTAAAACCATTGTGCCAACTAAAATTATTATTATTATTATTATTGTAATTTTTTTATAGTTTACAAGAGCTATAAAACTTTGCAATAAATATGCGATTAATTTTTTTGACCTAAGTTAATTAATACTTCCAATAATTATTATATTATATTTTGATATCTATGCATTTATTTCAAAATACTGATATAATAACAAATTATTATTAGATTATTATTATTAAATTAATTTCAAACGACTAATGTACTTATTAGGAATTATTTTTTACTTATGTAAATTTAAAATAACTATAATAAACCATAATAGCTGTAAAAAGTGACATAATAATGCATATAATAATGATAAAATAGCTAACCTAGGCTAGCTAAAAATTACATGGTTATTATGATTACGAATTAAAACTAACATTATAATAATTACTGATATATATATATATATATATATAAATAATTTTTATAAATTTATAAGTTTATAATAATTACTGATTAATCCAATAAACTAGTCTAAAAGATAATCTAGGTTAGTTACAAAGAACATTATTATGAATATTATGAATAATAAATTATTAAATATTACTACGTTATAATAATAGCAGAAATAAATATTAAATAATTTTAGAATTTAAAATTAGTAGTTGGTAAATATTATTTAGTCAATGATTATATTCAATGACTGAAATACATTAACATTTTTCTTTTAATTTTCTATTAGTTTACAACAATCACTTTAATAGTTAATAATAAAACCTAATAAATTATAATATAAATGTAGAATTTTTTTTCAAAAGAAAATATACTTTTTTGAAAGATAAGTTTCTCATTTTCAAAAATATTTCAAAAAATCTATAATAGTTTATATATAGTTATAACAAGTGATATCATAATATGAATAAAAAAATAAAATAACTAATCTTGGCTACCAACTAGATACAATAATAATACAATCTAGTGTCATTATTATTGTTAATTTATATGTTTTTTATTACCTATAAAATAGAAAAGAATGGAAAAATATTTATTGTAAAATAATTAATTTAGGTTAACTACTACTTCTATTATTATAGAATTTATAATTGATAGTAAATAGTTATTGATTAGTCTATGTTTCAATTATTAATTTATCTGTAATGAATAATTAATTAATTCGATATTAGCCAATTATTAGTTAATTAAATTAGTTAATAGATAAATATAATTATAAAAAAAATATGTTTAATAAAATTATTTAAATAGTAAATTTAATTATGTGATAAAAAATGTTGATGATTAATATTACAAATTATTAGTTAGTTGGATAATTTATAATTAGTTTTTAGTTTATTTTTTAGTTAATCAATTTAAAGGTTAATTAATTAATTAATTAATTATCTTATAATTTATTCTTTTATGAATTACAATAGTATCATGTAATTTGAGTTTTGTGTTGTTTCACATTACAAGTCAAGATGATTAAATTAATTTTTGTGGACATAATTTTTTTTGTTGTAGTTAATTTTGTGTTTTCAAAAGAATTTTTTTAAAAAAATTCACCATTTGTCATTTTGTTGCATAATAAAAGAAAATTCATTCTAGATTTGGTGGGAAAAATGCCAACGAAAGTCCAATTCATTATATAAATTCACAACAAGATACAAATAGGGCAAAGCCATTAAAAAGGTGCAAGACATACAATAAGAAATAACTGGAATTTGATTTATGACGAATTATAATCTGGAATGACTTTGGAATATATTATCACAATGATGATCACCAAAATACCCATCCTACATACACCAATTCCAATGGAACATGGTCACCAGAAATAATTAAGTTATTATTTAACTAGTTAGTTAGTTAAGTATTCATTTACTTACGTTATTATATAATTTACAAAAATAAAAATGAGGATAAAAATATTGGATAAATTTTTCATAGGAAGTTGTTTGAACTTAAAATGTTTAGTTGTAAATTTCTCGCAACTAAAAAGTTTATCCCATATGTTTTGGCTTTCATTTTCATTTTGAAAAGTATATAAACAAAATGTTTTGTCTGACATTTTCATATTAAAATTGATGAACACATGGGATGAGCCAATAAAAGAGATTTAACCCAAAATTAAATCAAAATATTCATATACTTACAACTATATTATCTACCTCCTTAACCTACCTACCTACCTAGTTTGACCTACATACCTAAATATTGATTTAAATTGATTTTGAACAACTTCAATTGATATGTAATGTGGCAAATTTCCATTGCTCCATTTGTCATGATCTAAAACCAGTCAAGCATAAAAATTAGATGTTTTATATTATTTCAAAATTATAATAAAAATATTTAAATTATTAAAGGGTGTGACATGTGGCAACACATCACTTGTTCCCATTGTTTTTATAAAAAAATCACATTCTAATTATGTAATGTGTGTAACAAAGAAAATAGGCATGTGTTTTGGGATTTGTCTCATCTTTAACAAAAGATGTACCAAATTCTAGTACATGGGATTTGATTAATACTTCATATCTTGGATTCCCTTACAATTTATAGTAACTTGTTGTTTTTAAATAATGAGAACTTTGAGTTTCAAAGGTTTTTCCTAATTTAGAATCCACCCCACCCTTTATACCAGTAGTAATTTCATCATCATAGAAAATTCCAACTCTTGTGGAAATCCTTTCATATTAACATGTTTAAGTTCTTAAAAATTCTTAACTTAATAGCTATTCAAGTTGTTTGAGATTAGCAATTTAGAGATGAAACTTTGCAATGAAAAAATGTGATGTCACAAACCCTCACCATCATCAAGGTGTTTCGAAGGCTAATTAAGCTATGTGGTTTGTGATTTGATGATTAGTTTGATACCATGGGCTCTAATACCATGTGCGTAATCGTTCATCCATCTCTTGAATCATGGAACTTTTCTAACCTGAAGCATATGCATGCTTGTATAATATGATTTTTTCTAGAGATTTATGTTTCTACAAAATTTTCATATTTGGAATTGCTTTTTATTATGTTAAGCAATGGATATGAGCAAAAGTTTTTGTTAATTCAAGAAATATACTACTAAATTCTAGATGTCTAGAAACTTGGCCATGAAAGTTGTGCAAAACTCATAGATATGAGTAATTCCTTGAGAACTCAATTAAATTGGGTTGGCAATTTAAGTTATTGATGCAAATTGATGTTTCAATTTCTCTCATACACTTAAATTTAAGTTTAGTTTTTGTTTACTCACAATCTTTACTGATGTTTCCATACTCACAATCTTTATTGATGTTTCCATGTCATGCTTCTAGTTATAGGCATGATTTTCTTCATGCAAATGTTGCAATTTCTAGAGTTGGATTCACCAACCCTAAACCTAAAGCAAATATGCCACCTTGGCATACCACTAGAGGCACATGGTAGCCAACTACCTCACTTGGAGATTTTTTGAAATTAAAAACCCCCTTGATGAGTTATGATAGCCTACTTCTTGTTCTACACATGGGCAATTAATAACTATTTAAAATTATTTCATTGAGGCGAGGTCTGGAGCCCTGAGGATGCCATTCAACATGGATACAAATTAGAATGATGTAAAGTGTATTGCATTTAGCTACTAGGATCATCTTCCATTTAATGGGCCATCCAGGAATTTGCACTTTTGAACACAGATATCTTCCATTCAATGGGTCATCCAGGAATTGTCATATTTGGACAGATCAGACCATCATCTATTTAATGAATGGCCTATGCACGAATTGTCACTTATGTAAAGTGTATTGAATTTAGACTAAGGACAATCTTCCATTTAATGGGTCATCAACAAATTGTCACTTTTGGATGGATTGGACCATCATCCATTTAAGGAGCCATTGAGATGTTGACACTTTTGGACAGATTGGATGACCATCCATTTAAGGAGCCAATCCAGATATTGTCATTTTTGGACAGATTGGACCATCATTCATTTAAGGAGCCATCCAGATATTGACACCCTTTTGGACCATCATCCATTTAAGGAACCAATACAGATATTTGTGAGTTTTGGACAGATTCTTTTGACATTAGGGGATCCTTTGAAGATCACATTTGCAAAATATGCCAATTGACAGTTGCGTGTGGCAATTTCTGGCAGTTTGTCTATTATGATTTCTTGTACTTGCTATGGTAATAGAGGTAGCCACGGCTGCTTAGTTACTTACAAGGGACGTAACATTATGTATCTATCATTACCTTATCTTTTCACTCCATCATTTCACTTATTTTGTTCTGACATGAACATTTAAAGCTCTCCTTTATAGGTAGGGTGTTCTTAGGAAGGGCTAAGAGTCCAGGCCAAAAATAGTGGCAACCAATATTAGGAATATAATTTCCATGCAACCAACTAGAAGTAGCAGCACATCATGGAGTGAAGGGTCCTTCCTTTTTTTTTCTTGTGAGTGGGGAAGGGAAGGGGGGGGGGGGATTTTTACTAGTATTTAAATCATTGTTTTATGGTACAACTTTGGGTGTTTAGGTACTAGGTCTAAGACCAAATAATTGAAACCCTGACACTCTCCCACCTTCCCTCCTTACACCCATGTACAAAAACAAGGTAGGGTAAAGCCCCATGATGGGGGATTCCCACAATAAATGGGCCTAGGAGGAGGTGGTAACATGGCTAACCACAAGACACTACATCACTCATCAAGCTTAGCTAGTCATAGGCTAAATAAAGCAGAGCATTGCTTTTTTACTTAGTGCCCACAACAAGACTAATAATTCTAGGTAATTCTCATTTTCTCTTGAGAGTTGGCAGGTTTGAAAATTGGTGTGGGAGAGGAGAACACACATCATGAATAAAGGTTTAAATCCTGCCCAGCAGAATAAGCAGAATTACGCCAAACTGTGTAGGGTGCCAAAGGACAAGCCTGGACAGAGCTTGTTAGTGGGGTACTTAGCTTGTCCCATGGGAGCTGAATCTGGTTCCAAAAATTTGAGCCTGTCTCACATCGTGTGTGTTTACCCATTGCAAAGCATCATACAAAATACTTCATGAACATAAAACATACATAGATCACAAGGTGCACAAAGGGGATGATTACTAATAAATGTGCCTATAGGTACATGTAAGATCCCTTCTCCTTTCTAGGCAAAACATTTATGTGTGTAGTAGAACCCTTAGGTGAGAGCATTCCCAAAATAAGGTTTCTAACCTATAGGCCCCTTAATTTGAGAATATCCATCACCCATGAGCTTTACCCATAATAAAGCACGAGGGGAAGATTATCATGAACATAAACACACTTAGATCACTAATCCTTTGCCTAGGGGTAAGGTTTTTATGCATACTTCTTCAGCCTGTGAAGGAAATTATGCTCAAGACGAAGAATATTATTTTATATCTATAAGTAGGCATAATTTCCTTCCCAATAAACTTTGCAAGCATGTAATTAGAAGGAACTATTCTCTTAATGAGTAGGTGTAAGATTATTTATTTTTGTGAAGAGACACATGAATATTTCTCTTCTTAAAAATGTCCATATTGTATGGAGTTTCCTTGGCTTTATATTTGAGGAGCAATTATAGATATCCATTGTAGTTAGGCAGTATCATGAATTATCACATCCACATATAGTACTAAATGTTTGTCCCTCCCTTTGCATAAACAATAAATACGAAATTGTACCCACCAAAGAAGCAAGGCCAGTGACAATGATCAACTAACTAAAAGTAATCATTTTCTTGTATCGTCTTTTGACACCCCTGATGTCCTATGTGAGAATGACATTAGAGTTATCCCTATAGTCATCTTGTCTTCACCCTATCTTTGAGCCTCCTTTCACCCCTAAGCCCCTCTTTCAGTGGTATCCGCAAAGTAAGGATATTTTTATTAAATCTGGGTATGAAATGTTGAAACTCACCATTTAATGCACAAGGTTCGAGAGTAATTATAGTAGGTGTATAGGTAGGTGCAAAGAAAATATGTATGTAGCAGCAGTGGAGGCGCTCAGGAAAAAGGAAAGACTAGATAAAACTCAGTTTACCGCCAAAATAGATGGTTTTTTCAGTTTCCCCCCAACCCCCCTGGTTGAATGCTACTGCACTTGTTTTGCAGGTTTTTAAAAAAATCTCACCCCGTTTACGACCAAACTTAGGGTTCTAGTGTTGTGTTTTCATTAATTTGCAGATAACTCTGTTACGTGAGTTAAATTCATTTTCACATCGTTATGAGGTTGATGCTATCCAAAATTTGACATATGGATCATTTTAATGCAACTGCTGGAACTGGTCTAAATGAGGAAGGGGAAAATAAGGTTGAATAGTTGTTGTATTCTTCATGTTTTCTAAAAAAAACTCAGGCATGAAATTGCACTACCGGTCTTACAATGCCCTTGCCGTGCTGAAAGACAATGATTTTACAAATGGATTGATTGCATGTAACCATGTCATGACTTTTTGTCATAAACTTCCAAAGTTTACAAAACAGGCTGATGTTTCCTGTTCTTTTGCAACAATTTGTCATTTGTAGCCTCTTAGGTCTGTGGGTCTACACAAACTTCAAACATTAGGAACTTCAAACATTAGGACCTCCATCAGACTTTATGATAATCTTCAAAGAGGCCTATAGGATGGGTTGCAGCCTCCTTGTTTGTTGAAGGTTTGTCCTTTTAGAATCAGTTGAGCAGGTTTATATCATTCTAGCATCCACTTATGTGCGCCTAAATAGACTTCAATTTGGATGCTTGATACATATTCATTCATCCATGGCAATTGAATCCAATGAGGAAATAGACCTAGTGGTCTTCTCTCAAGGTGCCCACAAATACTTTTTCAGCCTTTCACTTTCTTTTGAGATACTTAAGGCCTACTTTAGCCAAGGGTCCAGGGTCAAATTCCTAGGAACCAATTTGGACTGATTTGAAGCAAATTGAATCCTTGAGTTGGAGAGTACCTTGGTCCCTAGCCTGATTCTCAGTTCTCCAAATCAGGAGCTCTCCTTTTAGCACTGTTTATTTGCCGGAAACAATTGATTTTCCCTCCAAAACAGGTGCCATGTAGGTTTAGCCTCAATTGCCCACTTTTTGTTAAAGGCCTTGGGACCTATTTAAAGCTTTGGACCAATAAGATTTCTTAAATTCATTGGTCCCTGGACCTTGGACCCTCGTCTAAAGTCGCCCTAAGACTATATCTCTCAATATCTACAGTTCACTTAATATCCCTCCTCTTTTCTAAGAAGGATAATCATGTACATAAAGTGACTTCCAAAACTAGTTAGGAGTTTTCTTTGAGTGCTTTTTACAAGCATTTAAAGCTTGTCTGATTTCTTAGATCCAATAAGGCTGCAAATTCTCAGAATTACAGTGCAAAATAAGATTGCAGCATATGAAAAGGAACAGAGAGAGAAAGCCTGCAAGGCAGGCAGAAATTAAGGGGCTGAACTTCACATGATTTTAGCAATTGCCAGAAGCACTGAATCCCTGCAAAATTTGGCCCTTTTCATTAAGTGTTAGAATAACTCAAAATGAGAGAGAACTATAATTTGTCAGGCACAGTGTTCCCTGGCTATTTGATTTTTTGGTTCTGTCCAACAGAGGCATTGTGGGAACACCTTCTCAGTAATGATATGGGTTGAAGAATCAAAAGTTGGCTGAATGCATAAGGTTATAAGTTTGTATGTAAATTTTTTATTGGCCCAAGCTAATGGATGCACATGTGTAGATTTTGGGTGCACCCATCCAACTGATGGGTTGTTTTGAAGTTTACCCATCTGCTTGTTGGGTAACTCGTTAAATCATGTCTCCAAATCATTTTTATTTGTTTGGGTTGTCACTTGCCTTTTTGTATCACCAGGTTTCATATCACTATGAATTGTAAAAAAAAATTCTTACGACTAATTTTTTAAATCAATTTTTTTTGATAAACTTAAAAATAATTAGCTTCAATTCCTTTAAATCATATTAAAATGAGATTTGAAATATTATGCAAGAATTGATTAAAATAAAACACATCAATTATGAAATTAATATAAAATTTAATATAAAATTTGTTGTTCACATATAATTTTAAAAATTAATTTGATGTTATTTTAAAAACTTCAATAAGGGTTTGATGAAGATTTAATAACAAAAATCATAATGAAATTAATTGATAGTAGACATTTCCCTAAGATAGTAGACATGCATGTATGATTTTAGGTTTTTTCAAGCATGTATGGGGCAAATGCAACTAGTTTATAAAGTTGGGTGGAAGTATAATGGGATTTATAAGTGAAAATTTAGTGAGAGCAAAGGCGTTAAGATTTTTTTTTCCCCTCTTCAACAGATTTGTTTTTTACTAGGAGGTTTCAATGGGTATAAGGAGTGGATAATTCAATTCAATTGAAAGAATTACAAGTTGGAAGTGAAGCTTCAAGAAAAGGGGATGAAGGGTTAGGAATTTTCTTTTATTTTTTCGAAAGGGTTTTTTTGGGTGAGGAAATGAAGATGAAATAATTCCACCACTTTCCAAAGGAATTTTTTGCATAGGATTGGGAGAGGTGATTTTTTTTTGGAATGAGGACTAACCCAAGGGTCCTCATCCCATGTTCATCATTAGACCATAATTTAGCCGTCAAACCATGGATATGATCTTTTATTATTAAGTTGAATCTACCATAATCAAAATTATTGAAAGTCAATAATTAAAATTCATAAGATGTTAAGAATATTGATGTCTTGTTCATTATTAGACCATTATTTAGCCATCAAACCATGGATATGATATTTTATTGTTAAGTTGAAATCTACCATAGTCAAAATTACTTAAAGTCAATACAAAGTAGAAAAGGTTTAGGGTTAGGTTTAGGGTTTAAGTTAGGTCTTTTGTCCCATATAAAAAATAACATTGTATGTTTATTGTCTATCTTTTTTCATAGTAGGAACAATGTGCTTGGTTTAAGCTTTCACCATTTGTTGATTTTTTGTTTTGCTTCAATTGCAGGTGTGTGTTTATGCAAGTGCATGTTTTTCCAAGTGTATGCTTTTGCAACTATTAGTTTTGCCAAGTACTACTTCATTTGTTTTTTGTCAAATTCATTTTGGTAAGTTCTTGTTTTTTTTATTTTTTCACAATGGTTGTTGTTTTAGTGAAAGAAGCTAAATTAATTGTTGCAATGAATGATTTGGATTTTGGAATTAGAGATGTTGCATTTGAAGTAAAGGTGTTCAATAGGTTTGGCACCTTTGATCAAATCACAAGTAGAAACATGAAAGATTCAAACTATGCATATTTACATTGTGATTTATTGGATAAGGCAATTTTGACCACAATCACTTTGAGGGTGACATTGCTTCATATAGAGATGCATGAGCAACATTTGCAGAAAGGCATGTTTGTGAGGTTGGAAAATTTTGACATTAAATCAAAATCCAAAAATGGGTTCGAGAAAGGTGACATGCATGTTGTCATTACAATTGAGTCAATAACCATTGTGTCATCAATTCTTACATTCCAACTCAAACTAGTTCCCATGTTTTTCCACATGGATTCCATTAAAAAAATTTAAAACTTTATTTAAAGTTAGAGGTTTGCTACCATTGCTATCATCGTCATTGATATAAGGGGAGTAGGGGATAACAAAAGTGAAAAAAAATGTTGATTGCACATTGAGAAGGTGAATTTGACCAAAATGTTCTTGTTCTTGGTTATAATTTTAGAACATAATATGAACAACTTTTTGAAGTGTGCAATGGAGGCCAATGTACTATGGTTTAATAAAAAATGTGATAACAACATTAAAAGGAGATCGATATTTGAGGGCACAACATTACACAATTTTAACAAATGTCATTGACAAAACTATTCAAACTTACCTTCTTTAGTTACATAACAAATTATCAAGTGTTCAATTTGCATTCAAAGAAGTAGATTCCTTTCTTTTGCATCATTTAATGTTGTTATCAAATTTACACAAAAAAATCAAACAAAACTTAATGTTCATTTCATGATCAACCATATTAAAAAATATAATGAAAATTACAAAAATAATGTAATGAAAAATATAATTTCAAAGTGTTGTTTTTGAACGTAAAAAAAAATCGAATGTTCATCTAATTTTATGAAGTGGTCCATCAAGTGGTTCATGGTAGTCTAGTGTGGAAGACACCACTAGGTGGTCCTTTGCAGTCTAAAAGGGAGACCACTTAATGGCCACTAAATGGTCCTTGGTAATCCCCATGGTAGTCTAGGGTTGAAACCACCCGGTGGCCACCAACCTCCATGTCCCTCACGCTTTTGGGTCAAAACCACTTGGTGGCCACTAAATGGTCTTTGTCATTCCAAGGTTGAAACCATTTAGTGGCCATAAGGTGGTCTTTAGTAATCCCCTTGGCAATCCATGGTTGAAACCACCTAATGGCCACCAAATGGTCTTTCACAATCTAGGGTGGAGAGCACATGGTGGCCACCAAGTGGTCCCTTGTGGTTTAAGGTGGACAACAACTAGTGGTCATTAGGTGGTCCTTAGTAATCCCCTTAACAATCCAGGGTCAATACCACTTAATGCCCACCAAATGGTTTCAAGTCTCTAGACATTAAAGAAAAAACTTAATGGCCACTAAGTGGGGATTTATTTTTTTGGGTTTTCTTTTCCACCTATGTAGTCAAGAAATTCCTATTTTTTAGAAGAGGAAAATCAGGTGGCCACTTGAATCTAATGCAAAATAACAAAACAAAAACATAAAAAACAAAAGGAACCATTTGATTCTTCCTTCTTTAAATAGGGGAGAACCGAATGGCCACATAATTATCTTTACTATGATGGCCTATAGAAAATAAAAATAAATTGAAATGACTTTTATTTATTAGAATTGTTTAAAGAACAAAAATCCATCTTCCATTGCATACTAGACATAAATACAATGTTGTTACTAAGAGTGAAAAATTTGTCTTTATATAATTCAATGGAATTTTTTTTTGCGTAAAATATGGGATTAAATGTTTGGAGTGTGTTTGTTCAAAGAAAAACATATTGTAATTTTAATATGGTAAGGTAGACAAGTATGTGAAAAACCTTTGTAAATAAAAATTTATAATTTTTTCCACATTGGTCAATGGCCTTTGAACATTGAAAGGATTTTGTAACCCCTTTCTTGGCACATCTAATGTCACAAAAATCATTGGAGTTGGTTTAAAATTGAGCAAGATATGGTTTATGGAAATGAAGGGGGTGAAAATGTGAAGTTTAAACACCAAAAAAATAAATCATATTTTAAAACTTAAGATAAATATACATTGGTCTAATGTTTTTGCATTTCAAATATCATTTTACAATTTCAAATGTCACACTCATAGCTCTTTAAATAACTCAAAATGAATAAGAAGTGAAAAAGATATATGGTTTGAAAGAAGGGGATATAAATTTCTTTCATGCTTGAATGACTTTTTTTTCTTGATTTATATTTGTTTTTATTATTATTTATCTTGTTTTTAAAGCTTTTCTTTAGGTATAAATCTTTAAATTATTAGATTTTTACAATATCTTTTATTATGCACTTCTTATGCATTTCATTTTTTTTGTTTACACATTATGTGTATATCTGTGTATGGTTTTATTTCTTTTTTGATTGATTTACCTTTTTTGCACATTTTCCCTCTGTTTATGTTCATCTTCATTTACCTTTTTGTTTTAACATATTGTTTTTTTTTTCCAAGTGATTAGGGTGTTGTCAATAGCTAGCCCTCCATTTCAAAAAAAATGTGGAATTTGTCATGTAGTAGATGTCATCATTTTTCCAATAGGTGGTGTCCATTGTAACACTTGTCATTCAAATCAACAGTTCAAAATTTAGGCTTTCTCTGTGGTTCCATTACAACCAATAATGAACATGTGTATTGACCGTTGGGGGCAAATGATTTGAAATAATTGTGCATATGTCAAAATGATGAATAAGAGATTCAAAAGGGATGAATTATGTATGTTGAACCAATTTCTCAAGGATGGGACCAACCATCTTTTGCTTTCACTTGCAACCATGATTCTATATGTATGTTAAGAACATGTGACTCAATACTTGTCTTAGTTTTGTGTGCACAATGCTACTTGCAAGTTGCAGTAATGTGTCTTCAGTGTGAAGGACCATTTGTGTATGGGATGGGGATAGACTAAACTCATTTAATGTAATAAATCTATTAGATGATTACTTCGATATTTATTATTGTTCAAGGCTAGTTATTCTTCTGTAAACTCTTTCATTACACTTTGATTTTCTTTAAGGCCTCACTCAAATCAACATGTATGTACATTCTCTTATATAAGTTTTATGGTCTTTTTGTGATTATGTATTTAATGATGCAAGGGTTTCAAGTGTATTTGATGTGAAGTTAAATTTTGCATAATAGGTTCACCATATGCATTTTTTATAGATTTGTATCTATGTTTTTGACAAAGCATATATGTTGTTTATAGTCTATTATTTATACATGAATGATATTGGGGTGTAGAATTATCATTTCTTGAATTTCTATTTCATGGAGCACCAAACTTGTTTGTTTAGTTGGCATTTCTTTCACACTCCCGATGAAAGTATATTAGGGATTTAGAACCAAATGATGAGGTGTGAAATAATCAAAGTCAAAGATTTCAAAGTATTAAGAAATCCTACCTGCTTGTAGTGACTTTGGTAATTGTGCATTTTTTCATTTCCGATTAAGTTTGGTTCATCTACACCGACGTTTAAGTTTTATTGATGGGAGGATGTGAACCACAACTTGCTAATCACAACTTGAAATTGATAAATGGACTAGGAACTAGAACATATGACTTTTCAATCCATCTTTTAATCAATGGGAAGAAATTTTATTTGTAGGCTTAAGTTGCAAGGTTTGTCTATAAAGGAATCAATAGCTAGATTTTTGGAAGTTTTTGTACTTAAGAAAAAATTGACAAGTTCCCATTGTAGAGCATGAAAAGGTTGAAAAGGCCTAAGCAAAACATTGAAAGTTTAAAAGGATGGATGACAATGATGATTTATGTGATTGTAAGTGTGCATTATTGATGGGGTTAAAACCCTCTAGTGTAAGTATTGCGTGAAGTGCTCTATGGATGGGCCTTGAGGCAAGGGAGATGTGTGTAGTGACTTGCTAATTTTACAATGAATCCAATCCACACAAATGTATGTGTGTTAAGTGGCTAATAGTAGAGAAGAAATAAAGTTTATTGATCATGTTAACCATATGTTAATCATGTCCTTATGAATTTGAAGTTTGCATTGTATGGTCTTTTTTGTTTATCTCAAGTTACATGTCTATGGAAACTAGCCCAACATTTGCAATTGCATGCTTGGAAATGAATATGTTTCATATACAAACATGATTTTAGGGAAAGAGCTTTTATTTGCAATTGTATGGGTCATTGAAAAGGATCAAACAAAATAAATGTACGAGTCTTTTTTTTCCGTTCACATGATGGTGGATAATAATACATATTGTGTATGGTACTTATGTATCGATTCAAGAAGATTGGACAAGGATAAAATGGTAGGTATTGTAACAAATGGGGCATTGTCAATTACAGCATATAGGTTTAGTGACACACTTGAAAACATATAATTTGCACTTGGTTTTCATTCACTATATTTCACACAAAGAAGCATTGTTGGTTTCATATGTGTCAAAGGACTTCCATCAATTCAAATTTGTGGACAAGTTGCTTAAAAAGGATTTAAAAGTGTTGGTGCATTTTCTTTGCGTACAAATTAAATGTATAGACCATTATATTAACCTTTTAAAATTTTGTGATAATTAAATTATTTTCAAAATTTCAAAATTTCTAGAAATTGCCTATTTCAAATGATGTAATTATTACCCCTATGTCAAAATTTAAAGAATTGGACTAGTTTTTGTGGTGAGTAAATTCTCTATCACATTGTTTTATTTTCTTTACCCTCTTCATGATTAAGGTGTGGGGATTATAAATGTGATGACTTGCATGAGGTGGATGTGGGCATAATTGAAAAAGATAGCATTCAAATGAGAATCACAAAACAAAGCTATTTATGGGTAGAGCTTGGGAAAAGAGTTCTTGAAATAAAATATTTATATATATATATATATATATATGCTTGTTTTCAAGTGGAAAGAGATAGTTCATTGTCAAGACAAAGGCAAAAACATGTAGTATGTGGCGAAAACATGTAGTATGTGTCTTTAAGTTTGAACTAATTTAACATTGATAGACAAACTAAAGGAATAACAACAAGGTCATGCATACACAACAACATCAAAGGAAGGAAAAATATAAAAATATATATCTTTCTATCATATAATTTGACAAAACATAATGTCTCCCTAGTTTTGCAAAAAGAAGTAGTAGTTTATTGTAAAAGGTTTCATATTAGTAGAGGTTCAAAGTCCACATAATTTGCTAAAGATTATTCGTCTATATTTATTACCAAAATTCCATAAATTACCTTTTGTACTAGCTTTAAATGGAATGTAAAATATTTATTTGACATTTGAATGTGAACTTGAAAAAGGCATTATGATATTAGATGTGATGGGGATACATGTTCTAGGAGTATATTTCAATTGCATAATGCTGGATGGTTGATATGGGGATAGGTCATAAAACACCTTGTCAAATTGTGTTGACAATTTTTGATGAAAGAAACTAATGATAAGCAATCAAGGTGGCATGTAGATATGCTTGTAAGGTGGAATGTCAATTTTATTTGCACATGCTTGTGATGTTCTAACTAATCGAATAAATTCAAAGTGTACTTCCAAGATAATGTTATATTGATCCAACAACCTTTCAAAGCAATTATTAATAATTATTTGAACACCTTGACATGAAAGCTTTTATGAGAGAATTATTTTACTAGGAGTTACACACTTGGCTTTTTTTTTGAACAATAGGTTCAAAGCGTTCAATATACTATGCTTTTGTTCAAAGAGAAGATTGATGGTTTGGAAAATGTTTGGACCATCTTACTTATGCTAAATTATATGTACCCCAAGCTCCTTGATGGACTCAATTGTGAGTCCAAAGGTGAAGATAATGGAAGGAGAAGGAGTTGGGGCACGATCCCTGGCTCACAACACTTTGGGGGTACATGGGCATGTTGGAGCTCCGAGATGAGATTAGGAAGATTGACAAACACCTCATTTAATCACATGGACCTACACAACTAAACAATAAGTGGGTTAGTGTGCAGTTGTAGCACTTTGGTGCATGGACAAGCCACGGGCGAACATGGACTCACAAGACTCACCACGGCCCAAACTTGGAGGAAGTCACCACCTTCCCCCTTACAATGTACTTTGTGCTTGGTCACATGACTAGCACCCAAATGTCATTTTGTCCTAGGACTCTCAAATGGGAGTCCCAAAATTCTCACAATTGGGATTTTTGCAACTTTGGGGGTTTATAACTTTGCGTGCATGCTTCCGATTGAAATGAGGTTTGAAACAAAGTTATAGCTCGCATCGAGATATTTCTAATGGTATGTCGCACATCACTTACAACGCAAGGAAATCAGGGTAATTCTTGACTTTTAGTGGTCGGGAATCAAATTGCCAATTTGAGTCCTAGCCCTTCTTTTGGCTATAAGTTGTGTGTTATGCGTCCAAATGAGTCATGCAAGCCCATTTTAAACATCTATGCTCCAAGAGCTTTCTAATGATATAAATAAATTTTCAATCCAATGCATTTTGACCCTTGCAATTGTTCTGTGAAAATTTGGGAGTCCATCGGTACTTTAATTCCTAAAGTGGGAGCTCACTTGGGAGTGTGAGGGTTCATTCCTTCACACACTCTTACACTCTCAAGAGCATGAAATGTGACTCCCAGTCTTCATATTTGGCCCACACCTTTGCAAACCTTTGTCTTGGTCATGAGCCCAAAGCTAAGGTTGCAACATTCTGGCCGTGTCCCACTTCATTTGACTTAGCATGCTTGTTAGACTATTGTTGATTGTTTAAGACTTGTTGTGATTGTTTGTGTTTTGAATCAGTTAGGTGGTCATTGGTTGTTTTCTGATGCTTTGATTTATTCTATAATTTTGAGTTTAAGGATGAAAGATGAAACAAGAATACAACCAACCTCTAATGGATGATGTTGGAAAAGTTATCTTTGAATTGTTTTTGTTGGCCTCTAATATTAGAAAAGAGGTTAGGATTTTTGACTTTTGAAGCTAAAAAAAAAAAAAACTCATAACACACTCTCCTTGATGTTAGACCCAAGGTTTAAGGGTCTTCATCTTGTGACCTTTTATGCTGGGCGTGAGTAAGGAGTGTTTATTATGTAAGAAAACATGATATCTTATGCTTTTGAAATGTTATCATTGTTTACATCATGTGGGAGAAAGTGAATATGATGGTTTTTCAGATCATGAAGATGATTGTAAATTAGACATTTTTCAAATGACCACCAACAACAACGAACCGAGTTGGTAACTAGAGAGTTGTTAAACTTTAGAAGATTTCATATAGATGTGAAGGACATTAAAAGCCCTTTGTTATGGTGGGAAAAACATCATTCTAGGTTTCTAGTTGTAGGGCTTTTACAAGGCAAATATTTGGCATTGTAAGTTCTTAAATATAGGTGAAGTGTATTTTTTCTTGTGTTGAAATTTTAGTAAACCTTAGAAGATTTTGTTTGTAATAAAAAAAAACTTAAAAGACATATATTTTTGTTAGAAAAATTTGGTTGAATGATCTTAGAATAAGTTGTAAGGAGGCATGTAGCTTGGTAGAGTTGATAGAGAGGGAAAAGAACTTTGAGGAGGAATTGGAGGAATTTGAAGAAGAATGTGATTTAGAGAAGAGATTGAAAATTGTGAATGATAAATGTGAGAGATTGAAAACTATACTTCTTTTGTGGATTTTACTTATTAAAATCATCATTTTTTAAGTTTTGGTTTTGATTTTTTTTTGAAATAACAATTGTGATAATTGTTTTGCGAGAACAGCCTCTGAAAACAACCACCGGCGGTTCAAAAACTTGTGAGAACTGACTACCCTGAAAACCACCAAGTTTCATTTTTCTGAAATTTCTGAAAACCGGGGGTGATTATTAAAAAATAAAAAATCTGAAATTTATAAAAGAACCAGGGCGATTCTCTTGACCCTCTCAAAGAACTGGAACCAGCGATTTTCAGGAAAAAAGTGAGAATTGCCCAACACTGGTTAAGATGTCACTTTTGAATCTCACTCATAACCAGCTTGTATGCACTAGTCCCATTACTTTGTTTTCTCATGATACCCGGAATGTACCCTCCAGATACCCATCGGGTACCACGAGGAAAACTAAAAATGGAAACAAAAGTGGTGGATTTTTGCAAAGGGTAACTAACGCTCGAGGCAGGGAGCATTTCGGGGAATAAGGGCCCAATGTGGGCCCTTATGGGCCCTTATTCTCGTAAGGCCGGTGGCCCAAGGCCTTACCCTATACAATTTCTTTCCACATATGTACCTACCAAGATTGGCTGAAATGACCACACTGACACTTGGTTTTGGGCCGTCAGATACGCATTTGACGCCTATAAAATCTGGACCATCCGTTGCCCACTTGGTAACAAACAACAAAATGCGAAAGCGGGTTGACGGATTCAAATAACGAAAGAAAGAATCAATCGTGACCGTCGTGGGTCTCTTGGTAGATCGCAGCCGTCAATTGATAAACTGCCGAAAACGCCATCTTTCGCGGCCGTGTCCTGTCTCGTGTGTTCTCATCCGTCAGATCCACAAAAGAGAAACACAAGGACCGTGGATATGGAAAGATGTGGTGGGTGTCAGTAAAAGACAGAGAGCCTCGTCTCTCTCTCTTCTCGCTCTCTCTGTCGCAGCTCTCGCGCTTTGCTGCTGCTGCTGCTGCCTGCACGGTTGTTGCGCGCGATTGTTCTCGGCGGTTGCAGTGCTGTGCGTTTGTTTCTTGGTTGTGGTTTCATGCGTTTGCATTACTGCAACTGACGAGAGAAAAACGGACGACCCATTTTCTCTCTTTTTCCATGTCTACATCATTGTCTGAGTGATGAAACGAGGTTTTTTTTTGTTTTTCCCGTCCCTTTGGCTGCAGTTCCTCCAATCTCTGAGAGAAAACTCTTTGCAGGCCTGATGTTGTTGATTCATACAACATCTGATTGCTTCAATCTGTATGTGAATATATCATTGGCAATGGGCATCGCAGCATTTCTTCTTTTCTGTACACCAGAAAAAAAAAACAGAAGTGAACATATTGTAGTAGCACTATTGTGATGTGTCTCTTTGTTTCTTGATCATCTGTGTTTTTGTTGCTGTTGCAAGAGTGCCGAGTTGCGATGGGGTTTTGAACTGTATTTCAACAATACTAGCAAGATTGAGAAACTGGAGCTAGCATGCAGCAGTGGTTGTGAGAATTCGGATTGAACTTTCTGGCAGTGTTGTTGTTCAAGCTTTTTCTTCATGCGTGCTGGAGCTGCGAGTATGATTCTCGCTGCAGCAAATGTAGTAGCTATGGAGGAGAAATGTTGCAATAGTGACGACGACGATGATGATAATACGTCCACAAGTAGCAGCAGCTGCCTGGAGCTCTACGATTCCTCAAACTCGCGGGTGGAGATGATGACAAGAGGGCGCAGAGAGCTCATGAGCAAGTACTTCCCGTTCAAGGAAGAAGAGCCATCGCCGCTCTTGTGTGAGTATTTCGGTGTTGCATTGGCGTTTGCAGCACTGGGAGCAATGATCCGAGGTCTCAACAGCAGCACCAACAAAGCGAAATCAGCAAATGGGTTTAGTAGCCGCAAGTTCCAGAGAATGGCTTTGCAGGTGGTGCTAGAAGGAGCGATGGATCGCTTGCATTGTCTAGCGCAAAGTGCGTTAGACTCAGACAAGAGAGTGAAGGAAAACAAAAATGAAGCCACTGCAGCTTTCCTTGAAGAAAGGAAAACTTGGGAGATGGAGAAGGCCAAGCTCTCACTGAAACTGGCAGAAGCAGAGGCGGAAGTGGGAGAACTGAGAATGAGAAGAGGCGAAGATGCCAAAGCAAATGAGAAAGTTGCGCTCATATATGCAAGTCACGAACAGAACTGGAAGAGCGAGAGGAAGAAGCTCCGACATGAGATAGATTTGCTGCGAAGAGATTTGCTGAGAAAAGAAGTAGGAGAGTTTTGTAACATGAGTCCTCGCGGGAGAAACACCCATTGCGAGGAATGCGAAGCCAAAGAACGGCATGTGAGTGCGTTGCAAGAAAGTCTTAGCGAGAAGGAGTTTTTCATGATGACGGCTATGGAGGAAGCGCAATCCGAAGAACATGAGCGCAACGCTCTTGCGGCAAAGCTTGCCTTTGCTGAGTCAATTGCAGCGGAGTTGAGCGAGAAACTCTCTTCTGAGCTCGCAGACGCAATGCGGCAAAGAGTCGTTCTCCAGGATCTCAAGACCAAGCAACAAGAAACCGAGCGCGAGCTCATCAAGGCTCTGGAGGAGCTTCAGAATGCGAGAACAGAGCTCACCCACATTGCAGTCGTGCGGAAAGAAGTGGAGGATAAGGAGGAGGTGATATCAGCGATGCTCAGGCGAGCGAGCAGAGAGAAAGAGGATAAAGACGATCTTGCCAAAGAGCTTGCGCTTTCCGAAGTCAAGAGAAAACACGCTGAGAATCTGATGCATCGGTGGAAGAGCTTAGCAGCAGCAGAGGAGGAGGAGGAGGAGAGAGGTCGTCGGCGTCCGAGGATGATGACGACTTCTCACAAGAGGACTGCCAACAGGTTTCACCATCGCAGTCTTGGCAGCAGAAGCGAATTGGATGATGAGGTTCTTGGACATTCACATAAGAGAGATTGTTCTTGCAGCGCTGCAGAGGAGGAGGAGCTTCAGCTTCAACCCACGCGTGCATTCATTAAATGGGTTGAGCTGGTGAAGAGCAGACATGCAGCACAGCTGGAGGACAAGCATTGGCGTGAGATAGAAGCCTTTGAGAGACAGATGCGTGCAAAAGATGAGAAAATTGTAGCTTTTCGCTCACAGTTGTTGGCCATGGAGTTGGAGTCCAGCAAAATGAAATCAGAGATGGAGGTATTGCAAATTGAAATTGAGAACACCATTCAGAAGCAGAAGGAGGAGGAAAATTCTTCCAAGGTGGTGGTTCAGTCCCCCAAGAAGGAGATTCAGCTCTTGGGTCATCATATCATCCAGTCCCCCAAGAAGCAGATTCAGCTCTTGGGTCATGATGTCATCCAGTCCCAGAAGAAGGAGATGCAGCTCTTGGGTCAGGTCATGACACAAGAGGAATGTGACAGCAATGACAACAACAGCAATGATGTTGAACTGCAAGAGCTGGTGGAATCATGGAAGGCAGATGTGATGATCACCAAGTAAGTTACAGTTGCAATTCAAGCTGCACAATTGCCTTTTCTGCACATGCAAGTTTTCTCTTTGTAGGGTTAGGAGATGTGTGTGCACACAGGAGCAGGTGACCCATTGAATTGGGTGAGTGGTTGGCAGTTCCAATCTTGGGAAGCCGTTGAGGGAGAAGGAATTGGATGAACAACATCCGAGCAGTCTTCAGAGCATCATGGCGAATGCAGAGATAGAGATCCAACAAAATGACATGAACCTGATTATGGTGGAAGATGGGTTATGTCAGATGCAGTATGACAATGGAAGAAAGGCCAAGGCTGCTGAAGAATCATTTGCACACAACAGTAATGAGAAAGTAGGTGGACCCAGATTGTATGTCTTCCCATTTATTTGGCCTCCAAAGGCCAAACTGAATTTACACTGTGATGAACAAATGTTGTATGGAAATGATCAATCTTGTGAGCTATTTGGAGAATTTAGGTTTTATTCTTACAGGAGGATGCACATTGTCATCAGTAGCAGAGATCAGACCTTTTGTGAAGGTGAGCTTGCTTATGTTGCTGGCTACCAATATGATAATACACTTCTAATCAGTTTATGTTCTTGTGTTGTTTGTGTTATTCCTAGGTGAAAGTGCATGTTGACAGTCAAGACCCTACTTCTGAGAAAGCAGACATGGATACCTTTCTTGAGGTCACAGCACAAACTTGTGACTTGAGAACTGACAATTGGACACAAAGTGGGTTGGAAGTTCAAAGCAGAAAAAGATTAGGAGAGCTTGTACAAGAGGAGGCAAGCACAGTTTTAAAGTCAGACAGTCTCAAGCTTCAAGATCTGCTTCTGCATGAAGATAACACAAATTTGATGCTTCTGTCAGATCAAACCAATGCATCCAAGGCTGTGAATGATTTCCCCTTCTCAGAGCTTGCATGCTGGTTGCCATTGGACCAAGAGACCACTCACAAGTTCATCCAACCGTTACCAGATGGCTCTCAAATGCAAGGTGACCAGGGGTACTTGGCGTTATCACACTCAGCACAGATCAAAGAACAACCTGGACAACCTTCTTCCACAACCCTTTCCAAGCTGGATATGAAGACAATCAAGACTAGTAATTTGCACACTAAAAGGAGATGGAGCTCAAACAAACAGCCTCTGAGGTCACTCTCGGTCTCGGATTCTCTGACTTCGAAGACTGACCAGACAACCTTGGACAATTCCAGCTTGGGACAGGTATGAGTACAAACAGTGGGTGTCTCTGGCTAAATGGGAGGATTAATTCTAGATGAATGTTCTCACAAATGGTGGTTTTGCAGGTTGTCCGTACTGAAAGCTTGAAGAACAGTAAGTTTGACATATTTCGGATGCTGAAGAAGAACACAAATTTTGACAAGAAGCAGAGCCAACATGATCTTTTGGATATCGGAGAAACACTCCAAGGTCCTCCATCTTCTAAATTCACAGGGTCAACTGTCAGCAGGTCAGTGTGGCAGTAAGGCAAGGAATTTGTGGTTGTGACCATGAGACTGGTGAAACCTCCCAGCTCTTACTGTTCGAAGGCACAAAAGTCAAAATGGGTAGTTATCCATCTGAACACATCTAGAATCTGTTTTTAGCAGGGCTGAGTATGCACCGCCAGGCTGAGAGTAGCAGCATAGAAGTGTGTTTGAAGATGGGTTGCAAAGAATACTTACTGAGTGCCAGGTAATTCTACAGGAAGGACCCTCAAACAAGAGCCAAGATCCAGGTTTTGAGTCTGGCATTGGAGGTGAAGAGGATTGAGCAGCAGCTAGCGGGTATGAATATAACTGGAGCATCTTGCAACACAGAGGTGGAGATTCAACCTTTAGATGTGCAAATTTCACGTTCGACAAGATTTTCAACTCCTAACAAACTCAGCAGGGGATATGCTGCTCTTGCAGGGAGAGTAAGCCAACTTGCGAAACAGATTGTGAGTATGCTATCCTGCCCCTCTGAATGCAATGTCAGAGGCTCTTCCAAAGCAAGCCTTCTATCTCATTGAACACCAATCTCCTTTGGGGAGAGAATACAGCAGTTTTTATGCTCTAAATAAAGCATATGTGAACGGATAAATCCTCCACAGCTGTTGTTTGAGTTTATGCTGACAGTGACCTGTCTGTTCTGAGTGTCTTGTGGATGGATTGTCTGCAGGGCTTGGCAAATACAGGGTCAAACTTAGAGTACCCAGTTGCCAACCAGGAAAAAGAAGTGGGATCCATCCAAGCCTCTGTCACATCAGAGCTCTCCTTGCAAAAAAATCCTTCATGCAAAAAAGGATCTTCACCATTAGCACTTATCCTATTGCAACAGAGGGCAGAAGCAGTGGGAGAAAATCTTGCAGCCATTCAATCCAAGATAGCAAATGAAGGTGGGCCCAGATCAGCATTTGATCAAGGCCCAGTTGCACCAGTCTCCCCAAATCAACAATTTGCCAACACAGTGCAGGCTCATTGTCCCTCCAAAGTTCAGGACATATTGGGATTGCAACTGACACACTCTTCAAGTAACCTGGAAGGCAACTCTGCAGCCACTGAACTGTCCTTGCAGGTAGAAAAGTCATTTGTACCAGTTTACGTCAATTGTGAAAAATGCTGGTCACAGTCCAAGATTCTTTCTTATGTGACTTAACAAATCAACCTTTTGATGGTGAAGGGAGAAAGCAGGGATTGCCTATCCAGCCTCCCCTGCTGCTCTTTGAGAGGCAGAATCAGCACTTGCCACCAATCAACAAGTGCTGCTGATTCTTCTTGTAGACCCCCTACTTTGTAGGGAATGGGCTGTGGACAGCCTGTTCTCTAGTACATCTCAAGGCAGAGCCACAGGAAAATTATTGCCTTGGTTTGATATGGAGAGGTGATGTAGTGCAAATGGGTTGTAAATTCTCCAAGTGAAGTAAGGATGAACATAAGCTAAACAGTCCATGCTCTTTTTTGTGTTAATGCAGGCATGAAAAACTCAAGATTGTTCTATGATGGGAAGAGAACTCAAGATCAGCATCACTGACAGGACCCAATTCCTTCATTGTGCCCCTATTTATCATGAAGATGGACTATCTATAAGCTGTACATTTGCTTGGCAGACCAATGCAGAACATGAGAATGCCAGGTATGCGGTGCCTAATGCCTCCAAAGACATGGAGCCTTAGGTGTGGTGGCGGCAAGGGCAGATGTGATGAAGGCCTGGTTTGCTTCAATGCTAATTTGAAATCTGTTCACTGATCCTTTAGATCCACACCTTTGTTTAATATTCCTGTTTGATATGCTGATAGTGGTGGTCAACTATGTTGCAGAGGAACGATTGCAGAGTTTCTGTCTTTGCATCCTCCTGTTACAATGTAGCCAATTCTAACACTACTGATCTTAGGGTGTGTGTGCAAGTAGTATTCTCGCAACTTCTCCATCAAGAAGTTGGTGAAGTCATGTACACATATGTTATACTAGTAGCATGTGTAGACATAATAGGAAGTAGTCAGTTATCACAAATAGTTTCCTCCTGGAATCATTGGCCACGTGTATAAAATAAAAGTAATAATTTCTGTCTGTGTGAACCTTATGCACCTACCACTTGCCCCCCTCTCTGAACTTTATGTCCATGCAAGCTAATTGAAAGTTGTACTTGCCTCCTTCCTTTTATGTACCTACCTCCCTCCCTCCCTATCAAGCAAGTCTACATACTATGGACTCTCTTCAATTTTCTAAACCTTCCCTATCATCTAAACCCTAAACCCTTGGACAGTGAAATTTGCCTAAAAGTGACTTCAAAAGAAACTTCATGATAAGGTCCAAGCAAACCGCCAGCTACATGTCTGTTCAAGAAGAGTCATTAAGGTCTGGCGTGGTAGATTATGTCATTTTCTTGAAAATCATTGTATGAGATAATCTTTCTGGTGTGATCTTACACTCAAAAAGTGTCCAAATTGTTTCCATTGAACATGATTTTTCTTGAAAATAATCGAATCTGCCACCCCAGACCTTAATGTCATGAAACAGCTTGCCCTTTGCCCATTATGTTGGGTGCATCACTGAGCTTGACCTGATGGGTTTTGCTTGGTGCCTTACACAAAATAATGGGCAGGGGCTTGGCCTTGCCATAGTACATAAGTTCATTGTTTTTTCATCACATGAGACATTGCAGTAATGGAGTCAGCACCCTTCTATGTGCTTGCATGCATACATTGTTTATTAGAAGTTATCCATTGATGCCAATAAAACCTGAAGTTTATACAACATTATCTAATGTGTGAAAGCATAGGATAAATTATAATGGAATGTAGAATGTGAAACGTGGGTGAAAACATTTCATGTTTTGAAGTAGTTGTTTGAAATAGAGTTTTGTCAGTTTTTCTTGTCTGTGGTCTCATCTCCCAATGGAATGTACTCTTTTTTGCTCTGCTGGGTGCGGGCCAGAAGACAACACACCAAGAAGCTTAAGCTGTAGAAACCATAGAATTTCCAGCTGATGTGTGGATGTTGCTTAGCCATAGCTCTATGGAACACAGTGACATAGTAGTGCAGGCCCACCATTAATGCCAGCAACCATTGAATTACAGCTGAAGTTTTTCCAATAGGACTTCCTGTGGCACAGGTGATGATGACATCTGCTGTCTGGAGCAACATGTAGATCATGTACCCAAATGCTTGTAGCAATTGCAAGATCATATAACCAAATGGTGAGTATTGGTCCAAGAAAGCAGTGGGTTCAGAACCCAATCCCAAGGCAACTATGAGAAGGATTGCAAAATATGTAACCAGGTAGATGTTGATGAAGAGAAGCACCTTCTGTAATGTTAGAATGGCACGTATTCTCTCGCAGAGAAACAATACCAGTGCCAAAGGTGGCAACAGAAGACAATAGGAAATTAGAGTTGCAATGATGGGTGCGTACTTTTCTCCAATCCAAGGTAAGAAGCTGCTAGCAAGATTTCTATTGATCTTGTCAAATGAGTTCATGGACTGGTCAGAGATTTGCTGAATTTGTGGAATTACATGGCTTGCTACTGCTCCGACTGTTTGCTGGAAGTTGGTAGGAAGGTCTTGCAGCAGAGTGAGACCACTGGAGTCAACGTCCATTGCTGGATCAGCCTCTTCTTCAGCTGCTACTGTTGAGGCAGTTTTGCTCATCTTCTCAGACTGAGATTTGGCTTCACTTTCATCAGTACCTTCTTCCTTCTTTTCCACATTGTCTAATTTTATTGCCTTATTTTGTCCATTCACATTGACATTGTCGTTCTGTCCTGAGCCAGCTTCTTGTTCAACAGATCTGAGTTGCCCAGCAGATTTCTCCTCATCTGGAAGCTGTCCTCTATCTTGCTGCAATTTTGCAGCAGCTTTGCTCATCAAGTTCTCCTCTGATTTGGCTTCACTGTCATCACTACCTTCTTTCTTCTCTTCTACATTATCTGATTTTGCCGCCTCCTTTTGTCCATTCACCTTGACATCTCCCTTCTGTTCTATGCCAACAGCTTCTTGTTCAACAGATGTGAGTTCCCCAGCAGCAGATTTCTCCTTGTCTGGAAGCTGTCCTCCTCCCTCTTGCTGCACTTTTGAATCTGTAGCTACTAAGTCCTTTGACAGCTCTTCCTGACTTCCTTCTCCAGGATTGGAGGCAGTACCTTTTATTTTCATTAGCTCCTTGGGCAGCTTCTCCACTGCTGTTACACTTCCCTCCTGCTGCTTCTGTTCTTTAACCCCTTCCCCCAACTTCACAAGCTCTTGATTCTCTGGCTTCAGTTCCGGGGATGTGGTGGTATGTTTGTTTGTTTGCTTCATACCGTCTTTTTCTTCAGACATGGTATTTTCATTCTCTGCAGAAATCGATACCATTTTGTTGTTCTCCACAGCTACTATTTCCTTCTCCTGAGCCACCTCTTGAGATCCAGGAACTTGTGACAATTCCTTCTCCTCTGCTGCTGCTGTGGCTACCTGCTGCTCAATGTTTTCATTCCCCACTTTCTTCTTCACAGGAATTGATTCCTTCTCTTGTTGTTGTTGTTGTTGTTGTTCTTCCTCCACCACTTGATGAGCTTCAGATTTTGAGAATGTCTTCTCTTCTGCTGCGTCCTCCATCTCAGCTTGGCTCTCTGCATCCTTCTTTCCAACGCTTGCTTTCTCCTCATCCACCTCCTCCCCAGCCTGCTGCTGAGCACCATCATCAGGTGTTGACAATTTCTTCTCCTCTTCCTTTGACTTCACCTTATTTTTTCTCCCCACTTTCTTCTTCACAGATTTTGATACCTCCTCTTTAAACTTCTCACTCCTCTCCTCAGCGTCCTCCAATTTCAACTCTTTCTCCTCTGCTGCCTTCAACTCAGTTTCACTCCCCACTTTCTTCTTCACAGGATCAGCTGATTCTTTGTCCTCTATTTTCAGCATATCCTCCCCAAGCTCAGATTTTGAAAGCTCCTTCTCCTCTGTCTTCAGCTCAGGTCCCTCTGTCTTCAAATGCATCCCTGCCAGGTTAGGCTTGAGTCCTATCCCAGCTTTGACCTCTGGTTTCACCCCCTCAAGGATTGCTTCCTCTTTCTGAACCTCCTGAGCTCCTTCTATCTCCTCCAGATGTTGATCAGTAGGGTTTGATGTCACTGTGACATGATGATCCAACTGCTGCAGCAATTTTGGCTCCTGATCAACATTCTTCTCATGTGGGTCCTTCAACAAGTCAGCCTCCCTTTGGACATTGATCTCATTCATGGCCTCTAGAAGGAATCTACCTTGTTGCCTCACCATGCTTCCAAACACATCATCTGCTGCTGCCACCTGCATGTATCCAAGTTCTCCAAGTGTTGCAGGCCCATACTTGCGAGGCCTAAATGCTGCATCAGCTGCTGCAACAGGGCTCTCACCACACAGCAGAAGAAGAAAAAGGAAAACGATGCAGCAGCCAAAGAGCAAAGAAGACCTGGCCATTCTTCCTCTTGGAAAACTCCGATCTGAGAACAAAAAACAATGTTGGTAAGCAATCTTCTTCTTTTAGCCATATCTCAGATCTCTGAACAATGCCAGACTTTGCATGATCACAATTCCTCGAATGTTCTCTTGTACTTTGATCCTCTTGTAGCCCATCTGATCCACTTCTAGAGAATCTGAAAACACTGGTGCCATAGCATCAATGTGGATGATCATCGTAGATTTCTTCAGTGCGATACAGATATCCACGAAGTGAAGAAAACATATAATGGTACTGAGTTTCAAGCTTGATTTCATATAAAAAATTCACTTTGCGGATAGCAAGGTTCGAGATTGAAATAGAGGGTAGGGGGTGAAAGGAGGGCGCAAAGACAGAGTCACTTTACAGATTTATCTAATGCATGGGGAAAATGGGAGCGCAATGAACAACACCTGCAATGTCCGCACTTGCTTGCTAAATGTATATTTTTAGACTTGTGAGGTTGTCGATTTTGTTGATGAGTTCATTCACCAAATGCTCCGAAGTTCCACTTGAGATTGATGGAACTCCGAGGTTTTCCTCATGATCGCAGCTTCTTATTCTGCTGCTGCTGCTGCTTCTTCTTCTTCTTCTTCTTCAGCTGGTGATCACCTATCACTGCAGCAAAGCCACTAGTTCTAGGATGATACCAGCTAGCACGAGAGCACCTAACACAAGGAGAACGTAGAAGCACACTTCAGTGATACATGTATCTATCGCACACATAACAAAACTTCTTCTTCGCCGGCAACCAACGATAGCAGTGAAAGTCAGATATGAATTTCTACTCCGAGAATTAATTTGGATTTTGATGAAATCATGAAATCAACAACTGCATGAGCTGACTGCCTGACTGCACAACAAAAAAAAATGTAATGACCGCGGCGCTGCAACTGCAAGGCAACCAATTTGCTGCGTGTGTGAAAGACAAAACAAAGCAGAGAGAGAGAGAGAGAGAGAAGGGGGGTGGGTGAGAGAGAGCTTCGCAGCGCAGTAAGACGTCCGCAACACAAGTGGAAGTTGGTGCATGGCACAAGCCATTTTTGTGCATAAGCTTTCTCTCTAGTATATACCCACCAGTTGGGTGGGGCGGGGGGCGGGAGGAGAGATATTTAATTTTTGTAATACCCGTCATTGTTGGTCGGTCGTATGTGGTTTTTTTAAAAATAAAAATTTAGAATCAAACCACCCTTCATTTCATTTCAGGTATTTCAAAAACTTCAAAGAATCACTGGGTTTCATGAAAGAAAGAACTGGCAACCACCCCGGCAATTTTAGGTGGATGGACGTGTGATTTCATTTCAAAACAAATTTGAGAACCATAGTTACATACGTTCGTTGGATATTTGATGGTTTTTTTTTTTTGGACAACCATGGTTATATTTCAAAACTGGACATTTGATTATTTGATAGTAGTGACGGTCAACTTTCATATCCCAGCAAGGTTTGGTGCACTTTGGTGTATACCCATGTTTTGTGTGGGGGGGGGGGGAGGGGGCGGATGGTTTTCAAAATTTTATTATGTCAATTAAACTTGGAACTCATTCCCAAGTCCAATTCTTTGAAAGATTTTTTTTTTTTTTTTTTTTTTTGAGGATCACAGTATATACAATAATCAGTTTTTTTTTTGGTAATTGAGAAGTGAGAAGTAAAGGGGTATATACTAAGGTTGATAATGAATGGGTATCTATCTCTGATTCTAAGAACCACCCAACACTGGTCGGAGACAGCCATTGTGATTTTTAAAATTATTAATTAAAAGAAAGCCTTTTTTTAAAGCTCAAATAATTGCCAAATATAAATATTTCCTTTTCATCGAACAATCCAATAACATGAGTGAGTGGGGATGGCTGGGCTGGGATCCAATTCATGGCCAACATACACATAGTCGTGTGTGTTCAAATTCACCACTAAGCCATGTTACATGTTATATGCAATATTGAACAATATTCAACCTTTGCTATAGTGGACAATCCCGTAGGTGAATCAATTGTTCAACAAAAAAAAAAAACCATTTAGGTACCAAAGGGCCGAATATTGGGGAAGAACATGCACCCATGTTGTTGTGCTTCTTCAAATGGCTAAAGTGTACCTACTTCTGAAACAAGGCTATATAGCCTTGAGGTTGAAAACCCTAAAGTTTTCCCAATCAATTTTTATTTATTTATTAAGAAGTTGTCAACTTGTAACATATCATTCGACATAAAAATCAAATCTTCCCAACATCCGATATTCAAAAGCTTTTGGGTTGGACCTTCGTAAGATTGATATATGTAGTTGAATGCCTCCTAGAACCTATCTAAATTAGTTATATAAAACAAAACCATTATTCAGAACCTCAAACAATTTGTGCACGTCGTTCATTACGTTTTCATGCAATTGTGTTAAAAAGACTCAAATTGCTTAGAAGTGATAATATTACATATTATAATAAAGGCTCATGCCTCTCTTCCATGTGTCAACAAAAATTATATGTTGTAACATATATGTTGACCTTGTTACTAACCCTAAACCTAAAGACTTGGACTCTAGGCTTGCACATTATGAGTAACCATCAACTTTTTTTTAATTTTCTTCTTTCTTTATGTTCCTATATGGGTTTCAATAGTTTATCATTATTTATGTCAATGTCAAATTTAATTTAAATTAATATAAATATCATCGATATGAGAAGGCACATGTTAATTTATGTTTTCATATAGCGAAAAAGAGTGAGGTAGGTAAGTTTGGAAATGAGGGAGGTATGAATTGTTTTAAAAATTGTCTAAGGACAACCCTATGAAAAATTATGCAAAATCATTTATATAGTAAGAATTTATGTTCTAAGAATCTTAAGTCTCATTTTCTCTAACCATTTAAAAAAAATTCTTGTCAACAAAATTAGATCTTATTATATTAAAAGAAAAATACAATGAAAAATGAAAAGCTATATCCAAGATTTCATTTTCACAACTTAATCAAGTTCATTTAAATTGATTTGGTAATTAATGAAAGACCTTAATTACTATATAGATATTGTATTTGGGTCTAACCAAGTTAATAAGGGCCACCTATCATTTAATTTCAAATGAATTATCAGGTAAATGGTAAGCTAAGTTAATGGAAAGATTGTTGGATACTTTTATATAACAATGTTTCTAATACACTTTGTGCAAGAATTTAAATAAATTTGAAATGAATTTAATACATATTGGATACCTAAAAACACTTTTTAAGATCATCCAATGAGTGTTTTTGCTGCTTATCTTTATCCAAAAGAACTTGAAATGAATATGAAAATGACATATGTAAAAACTAGTTGTGGTGTTGAATATGTTGCTATAAATTTTAAACAGCTCATATCTAAAATAAAAGAAAATTTGACCTAGACATTTAAACAAATTTGTACTAGAATAATATGCTATAATTGGTGTGAATATACATTTGAGTTACATATATTCAAACCAATTATACATAACTCAAAGTTCAACGTGAGCACCAATTTGTCACTTATTGCAATGAGATTTTGAAAGGCTTTTCATTTTGCCTAAGTATTTCAACTTGATTTAAACATAATATGGAATAAGCATAATCATGGAATAAGGAAAATTTGAAAATAATCCAAGGATCTAGATCCACAAAATCCATTTGAGACTTCAACACCCTTGGTTTAAAGCATGTTAAAATCGATCTCCAAACACCAAATTTGTCTACCACCAAGGCATTTTAGGACAATAAATCTTACATAAAGAGGCCTTCCACACAATAATACCTCATCCCAAAATGTCTTCAACATAGAAGATATTGCTCCCAAGCAACATTTAAGAGACTAAGGCCTTTCTACATCCATTTTACCTCACTCTGAGCATGGGTTAGAAACCTGGCCATATCCACGCATCCACAAATGAGATTACAATATTAGCCATTGGACTTCACAATTTACAAATTTTGTAAGTGTTTGATAGAAAACATTTAACCAAAATCAGACAAGGCATGAAAGGCTAGCAAAGCTTCATTTGAACTCATGTGGGGTCAGCTAGGTGTTGCTCAGGTTGGAACCAAAGTTTTTGTTAGCCAAAAAAGGACGTGAGAGATGACACTAATTACATGCTTCCTAAATGACACTCACAATGACCAAGTTATGTACTCGCTAAAAGAAAAGTTGAGCTAAAATACAATTCTTCAAGCAAAAGCCTTATAATTTTCCAAATTGTGAACCAGCTCATGCAGGATCAGCCAGGTGTTGCTCAAGGTTGGATCCAAAGTTTCATTGGCCAAAAAAGGACTTCAGAGATAACACTAATTGCTTGCATCCTCTATGACACTCACAATGACCAATTTGTGTACCTACTCATCAACAAAAAATGATTCTTCAAGTTAAAAGGAAGAAAACACTATGATTTTCCAAATTGTGAATGTGAGGAACTTTGAAAACTGACAGCAACTGAACAAAAGGAAGCCAGGTTGATCCTGTTGCTTGAAGTCTTAAGTCAGCTCATAAACGAGTTTCCAAAGTTCACTCCTCATTACCAACCTGCAATCCCCATTGCCTTTGTTGGTGCACTTCTGACTCTAAGGGAGTTGGGTTGACCAGTTGGAGGCTTATGCATGCACTTATTTGGTTGAAACATCACTCAAATTCAGGTGGCAATGCCAATCAGCAGACCATTTGAAAGCTCTCAAAACCCCCATGCAACACACTTTTTAGAGAAAGTATTTATATATCCATCACTCACAAAAGAATGCCATTCTAGGCTTATCAGGCATTTAGTAGTTAAAACTCTGATGGAGGTGATGAAAGTGCACCAATGAAAGTCCCAACATCACCTCTTTTCATGCTCTACACTCACATTTTCTTGTCCACAGAGCTCACATGTGGATTCATTGTGCCACTTCCAGACCATGCTCTTATTCACAAGATTCTAACTAGTTAATATGTTCTTTGGTGGTTGCTAAGTTGGTCATATCTATGACCAGGTATGCAGTGAGTCTCTGTACAGAAAGTGGTATAGGAGTTGCCAGACACATGTAGAATGTCTTCCACCATGCTTGCAGTTTCTTCATATGATTGCCCCTCCAATACAAGCTTGCTCCAGAGACTACCACTGTCCTTCATAGCATCCTTCACCTTGAACTGATACCCCTTCTCATCTTCCAGTTCATCTTCTTAAGAAAACAAATGATGTAAACATTATGACACTTCAGAAATGTAACACTACCAAACCAAGTGATTGCAATCATCCTGCTTACCGGAGGAAGGGTGATGGAATCAGGATCCAGCAAGGGCACAACTTGAAGCACCAAGTTCATGCCTGTCCTGATGAACCAACAAACTTTCTGTACACTATCAATTCCAATATAGGTAAGTCAGTAAGATACAACATTTGTGTCTATAGAACACAGTTGCAGAAAAATAGAAACCACACAGCACTGTAGAAACTATTCATCAATATAGAATGTATGGCGTACAAATTTGCACAGTTGATTGGTCATTTACTTGGCTATCAATACCAAGAAGCTCAGTGAACAGATATCAGACAAGAAAAATGAAGAAAATTGGTGCAGATCAAAGTAAATAGAAGCATCTTCCTGGGATAAAAACTGACCTAATAAAGGCTAGATGAGATTACTAAGTTGTTCAAAATAGATGCATATCAACATCAATACTGCTTCAAAGCTTTGAACCGTGCTAACAAGTCATCTTCATAGCTCTCTGGCAAAGATGAGATCAGAGTATGTCCAGTTGTGAGGGATTCTGATGAGGGAAGGGAGGATTCAATGGTGGGTGATAAATGCTCAGGGGGTTGGTCAGAGCTTGAATGCATTGTTTGCTGTCCCCAGGCACCTGTAGATGTTGCAGCCTCCAGATTAGACATGGGAAATTCATCGTACTGCTCACCATAACCAGACCCACAAGGTGCAGCACCAAGCCGTGAGTGCTCCAGTGATTGGCTTCTCCCCACATATTCTTCGTCAAACAATGGTGAACTTTCTCTAGTTTCTCGAAAAGGCCTACCTCCAAAAGACCTCTGATTCTCATCCCCAGTGTACTTTTTCAGCTGTGTTTCTTGGTCATTGCTAAACCCATAAGTTTTAGCTGATCTGATGTCCTCAGGATCTCCATCAACAGAAGTCTTGCCAAGATCATAGTCACTGGAGCTGAATGCACTGTAGGAATTGACAGGTCTTTCCAGGTTGATGTCAAAGATATCATACCTTCCTGATGGTTCCTTAGACTCAGCCAGTTGCCATTTGAGCTTGTCATCCTGCGATTCACCAAATCCAACTCCATCTAAAGCCTGATCCCTTATACCACTAACTGCAAATTTCCCTTCATCCATGTGTTGGAAGTCATCCTTTCCAGTTTTCTCCCTTTGGTAAAAGACAGAATCTCCATGACCCTGTCTTTTCTGATGACTATCATCATACTCTGGTGCATCAAATCTCAGTTTTGTTGGGCTACCTGTAAACCTGGGTTCAGCATCAGACTGTTGAGGTTCACTGGACTCTTCAACTGATGGCCTCAGCTTTACCCCACCAGCACCCCGACCACGAGGCACATCATATCCCTTGACAGGCCTGATATCACTGTCATCATCACTTTCAAAGTCAGAATCAGGTGCAGGCTTTCTTTCACTACCAGACCTGCCTCGGGAGATTCCTGTCCTGAGTGGAGCTCTATCATGCCCATCACTGCTGTCACTGTCCAAGTCAGTTCCACTACTATCTTCCACATTTCCAGCAGTTGCTGCTTGACTTTTGCTGGACTTCACCTTTCCATGCTCTGCTTGCTGCCGTGCAAACTCGGCAGCAGCCCTTGCTGCTGCCACAGCACGATCAGCAGATTCAGCAGCTGCCCTTACAGCTGCTGCCACATCAGCATAATCTACTTTCTTCTCCCTTCTGAGTTCCTCACTGGAATTGAACTTCTCAGGTTCCTCACTGCCATGCACTGCAGGTGCTGTGGGAGGAACAGGTGAGTCCTCTTTTCCAACTGCTGGCATCTTCACCAAGGGGATGAATTGCTTGTTGTCATCCTGCTTAAGAAGGTCTCGCAATGTAGTACTTGACTGTCTGAGAGGGGGAAGAGGTGGCTCAGATGTTGATGGGGCCATTGGGTCCTTGTCAAGTGGCTTCACAGGGGATTCTTTGCCCTGTGATTGCAGTGGCATTTCATGAGCCTCAAGAAAGCTGGTTGGGCCATCCTGCAAGCAGTACCCATGTGTTGAGGAGCATGCAACTATAATCACGAGTTATGAACAGGAATATGCCACATAAGATGTGGACACTGTGAACGTCTGGTTTCTAACATGAAAAGCGCACTCGTCTATTTGTGTTGTAACATTCAGAAAGTTTTCCCTTTAGCATAAGAAATAAGAAATACAAAGAAAGCAAGTTTGAAGAGAGCACAAATGCACAGAGTGGGCAGATGGAGATGATTAGGGGAAGCAGAAGAAAATAGCTGTAAGTCTTACAAGCAGATCTTCAGGTGCTTTCAGAAGGCCTGCTTCAAAGTCTGTTGGATCCCAGTCAACATTGTGCTCCGCTGCAATCTCTTTCATCAGCTTCAACTTGACTTCCCCAGATGGAGCCTGTACAGAAAGCTTCTCTATGATCTGCCAAGCCCTCCTCCCCCCATCACTGTCATCCTACTATCCAACTCCACAAATCCATGTCCTCAGTAAAGACTGAGGCATGTATATTGCAAGTATTTCCTACTGTCCCTCATCAACACATAATTCTCTCTATTTCCTCTTGATTCTCAAACTACTTCAGAGTTAAGGCTATCAACTAAAGCAACTAACATTAATGGTGCAAGGAATTTTTACTTGACCAAGAGACCAATAAGCTTTACTTTATAAAGACCTCCAGCTGAAGAGAACTAAAATGCTCACCAAAGTTCAATTGCTATGCTGTGACCTTGGTACACCAGTATGAGGGGCTTCCAGTACACTTATGTTTACAAGATTGAGGGTAACATAATGAAGCAATAAGGATAGCACATAGTAGGATAATGACCATACACGTCGATTCACCCCACAGTCAGGGCGTAGCTCAGTTGCTGCAGCTGCAAACTCTTTACCATACTTGACCGCAAAAAGACCTTGAATCTGTTGTAGTTCTGGCAAATCTGCACACCGTGGGGCAGCAAATATCAAGCTTGAAATGGCCTCCTTCAGGTCCAAAGGACAAAGCCTGCCCACGCACAAACAGGTTTGAACCAGAAACTAGTTGTAAGACAGCACACTTGAGAAAGTCTTTTGCTCTGAGATTATGCAAAGCTCAACCAATCAGCAGCAATAAAGTGGACTCCTCTAAAGACTAGTGAACTGATCTGTTCTTAATACTACTACACATCCTAATTTGCTCAAATATACATTTCAGCTACTGCAAAAAAACTCACATGATTATGCAAAAAGTGCAGAACACATTGCAAAAATCATTTCAAAAAGTAAAACATTGCGGAAGCTATATGTTCCAATCATTCTCTCAGGCAATTCTGAGCCATCTTGAGAAATCAAAACAACTTTTTTACACATGAAAATGTTCTCAGCAGCAGTATTCAATGGGATGAAACGCATTTTGAGAGTTACTTAAGAGGCAGGAATTTAGAGAACAAAAGAGGGAGCACATGTCAAACAAGGAAACAACTCTCAATTCTATTGCTGAAGGGTGAAGTCTAAAAGTTACAAGGGGAATGAAGAGTCTACAAAACTGACAAATGTTCCATAGAAACAATGTTTCCCATGCATACCATTGTAGAAAGTTAGAGACTGTGTTGAATACTGCATGGTTTCACTACAACTTCAGCTCAGAACCCAGCAATTTCATCTCCTACTTTCAGGTATAAAAGTGCGGAGAGTTACCACATACTTTTGAGATTCAATTATAGGAAGACGAACAGTAATGAGTTCACAGAAAAGCTCAAGTATATCATAGGCTGCCAAAATGTTTTCCTCCCTGAAGATATGCTCCACCTGGTACACATGAAAACCCATCATCAATCCGAGCATGATATGACATGTTTGCATGTGAAATGATGTAATTCCACCAGCTCCCACATATAACCTAACAAAAGATAAGAACCCCACAAAGCTTTTGGTTTGCAATATTCCTTCTTTGCAGAGGTGGTGAACACACTCACTCGAATGTGGGCACTGGGCTCCTGGCCAGAAGTAAGTAGCTGAGCAATTTCTTTCCGCAGCTGCTTGATTTGGAGGTCCCGCTTGTTGCGAAGAAGCTTGATGCGTGCCATTGCTAGCCGAAGCAGTGTTTTGCTGTGAACCCAAGAATGTCAAATAGATTTAGCTAGAATTTTAGTAGAAATCCCTCTATGCATACTACTAAACCAATAGACCAGGCTTGATCACTCCCTTAGCTGTCATGAGTCAGACCTTGTTTCCTTGAGAGCAATACTGACAAATTAATCCACCTTTCTGAGTCCAGAATTATCATAACCGAAGAGATCCTCCCAGTTTCACATCCATCTGCTGTTGACTCAAATCTCCCATGAATCACTCAGAAATCAAAATCCTCTAAAGAAACCCAAAGCGCCTCAAGAACCACAAACCCTAAAAAGCTTCCAAACCCTAGAAAATAGGAGAATCTCCACAACTCCGATCTCGATGCAGATAGGTCTTAGGTACTGGCAAAGGAAGAAGAACCTAGTTCACTACTACACACCGGTCTTCGTCCCCGTTACCTGATTGCGATGATGCAGCTCTCGACTTCAAGCAAACTAGCCATCGACATTACCATGAAACCCTAATCCGACAAAACATCTACAACACAATAATCTTCACACAACAAACCCCATCCACAAAATGGTGAAATTTCGAGGAAGAAATTTTTATTCTCACCATTTCGAAGCCTTGAAGCCGAGACCGAAAAAGGAATCCCACATGATGACAAACCCTTAAATTTCTCTAAACTTGTAACACTGCCACCAAGCGTTTGGTTTTTTCGATGAAATTTGAAAACCCTCTTCTTCTTCTTCTTCTTCTTCAATAGTAGAGTTGAAAAACAATCTGCGGAACACAACAAAAAGAAAGCTTCTTGTTAAACTACAAACCAATTTTCATGGTTTTCTCGCGCAACGAGGGCGCGCGAGAACTGCGACGGTCTTGCCGTGGTTCTCGTCTGGAACCCCCCACCCCGCCCTTTTGACTTTCCCGAAGGATTCAGTTGACTCTTTCTTTAGGGTTTAGGGTTTTAGGGTTTTGTTTGTTCCCCCACATGTTCCCAATAATGTTCCTTTATTTTGTGTTCTCAACTTTGTTCTTCATATGTTGCTTAATTTTACCCCATCATATGCTCTAGCGCATGTTCCTTATGTTGTTCCCAAAAGTTCCCATGTCTTTTCTACACATGCTTTTAAAAAATAAAATCATCTCATATGTTTTCTTGCTTGTAAGTTCCCTATGTTGGTCCCCAAAAGTTCCCATGTTTCTTCTGCGATTTATTTTTTGAAAAAAATGTGTATTTTGTGTGCTCACTTTGTTCTCCATGTCTTCCTTAATTTTATCCCATATGCTTCCTTATTGTTCCCAAACGTCTCATGTTTCTTTTGCATTTTCTATTTTTGAAATTTATATTTTGTGTTCCCATTTTGTTTTCCATGTGAGAATGGAATATTTCATATTTTCATTCTATTGTTTATTATTATTAAATGTGTGTTATTTGACTAGATTTTGCTGTAATTTGGTCCCCCAAAAATTGATTTTATTCTTATTATTTCTGCTCCTATACAATCATGTGTTTTGTCAAATGTTTTTATACGTTGTTCCTATAGGTTCATGCATCCCTCCTTTTGTTTCCATTGACCCCACAATTTATCATATTCCTTAACCAAAAACTCATTTTTTCAATCTACATAAGTGAGCCATTTGTTCCCCCAAAATGTTCCCCAAAATGTTTTTTTTTAATTGTGTTTTCGCTTTATTCTCCATGATTTCCATAATTTTTATCTCATATGTTTTTTTCACATATGTTGTTCCCAAAGTTCTCATGTTCATTTCTTGTACACATATTTTTAAAATTTTATTTCAAATGTTTCATATCTTGTTCATATAGGTTTTCACATGTCCCTTGTGTTGTTCCCAAGGTTCCCATGCCTCTTGTAAATGTGTTTTTTGAATTTATTTCATATATTTTGTCAAATGTTTTGTATGTTGTTCTTTTAGCATGTGCCCCTCATTTCAGTCCTAATAGCCCACATTTATCTATATATCTTGTCCAAAGTCTCATTCTTTCAAGTTACACATAAGTGAGGCAAAATGTTAGGCTCTATCCATTCTATCATAAGAGCAGAGTTTTTCACTTTTTTTTTTCAATCTTGTGATATTGAAATTATGGCAATTTTAGAAATTAAAAAATTTACATTAGAAAAACAAGTTTTTCCTAATAAATTTGAATTTTTGGTTTTTTAAAATGACAAAATTTGTTGGAAATTTTTCTTTTGTTCTTCAAAGATTGTGTGTTTTTGCTTTGCTCCATTGTGTGGAAAGGTTTTCAATGTGGTGATGTTGGCTTTGTGGAGGTGTTCATTTCTTTTTAGCATTGGAGAAAGGAAACAACTTTTTTTCACTTCATTTACAAAATTTCACTACTTGCAAAATTTCTCATGAAATTGTTTTTTCTATTGTTGTGTTGTTTATTTCTTTGTATAATTGAAAACAATAAACAATGTTGTCTATTTTGCTTCAAGTTTATTTTGTTTCACATGTTGTTTTTTTCACCAAATTGTTTTATTTAGTGTTGTTTTGTTTGCTTTTTGCATAGTTGGAGACAAGGAGGAATGTTTTCATTTTTTGTTTTAATCTTGTCTTTGTTCATTGTGCACAAACCTTCCCAAGGTGATGCATTTGGCAATATCATGTTGCTTCTTTCCTTGTGGCTTTGGAATCAAGAACCAACATTTCTTTTTCGGCTTCAAATTTGTTTTGTTTCACTATTCATAGAGCTTTTCATAATGTTGTATGTTCATTTTTTTGATCATGCAAAAGGTTTTTTCCCCTCTTTATTAAACATGAAATACTTTTCTTGTTATTAAATTTTGTGTAAGTTTTTTGTTTGCAACTCAAACATGGCTAATGAAATCATTTTGTTTGCAAAATAATATATGTATGAATGGATTTCATCAATGTGATGACAATGTTCATACTCAAGGCCTTGCTACAAAGTGCATTTGAAAGTTGACAAAACTTTAAAATTTTAATTACGAAAAGTATTCAAGATTGTAGTAATAAAATCCGTTCAATACAAGTCTATGTTCATGCAAAATTGTGTGAAAGTCTATAAATACAATTCCACTACATCATTTTGGTTGTTCACAATGTATGATGTCAAGTTATCATGTTATAAACCTACTAGTGTAGCTACTAATGGCATTTTGTCTTGTAAGTTTATTTTCATTGCCATCCCCATATTTTTTGTAACCCTTGATATTGCATATACCATTTGTTGTTATGTTTGGTTGATATACGTGTTTCATAATTTCAAATACGTTCCAATTGTTTTTGTAAATCTCTTTTTGTGCCCATATTTATTTTTCTTCAATTTTCAAGTTTACATCATGGATTTAGTTAATAGATTCAACCATTGCCACAACACCTTTTTCAATTATTTTAATGAAACTTTTATGAATTAAGGATTATTTTCTTTTCACCCATAAGCTTTCAACATGATGTTGAGGTTGCCCAATAAAGTGGTTTCATGGTATTGGCCATGTTGTTATGTGGTAAGAAAATATTTGAACGTTCTTTTCTTGAAATCTAAAATAGTTCCATAGTTTGTTTTAGAAGTGGGTATGATGTTGGCAACCCACAACCTACACTTGAACTTAAGAACGTAGGTTTAAATGTTAGGCTATTTCAAGTTGAATTTGTTTGTAGGATTTTTTTCTAAACATTTTTGGGGAGAAAGGGGGGTCAAATTCACTAATGTATTGTTGCTATGCAATTGAAGAGCAAAAGCCATTGCCACCCAACAATACCTTTCTTGCAACATTTCTACATAATGGAGTATGGGATCAAAAGGTTTGAAAGGAGATGCACATTTCTCAAAGGTAGCTCCTACATTCATATGTTCTTCATTGAAGTCGAATTCATCACATGGTGAAAACTCTTGTACTTGTGGTTGCACATTATAAACATATATCATCTTTTAGATTCATGAAATTTCATGAATGTGGAAGATTGAAGCTCGATCTATTGTGCATGAAAACATAATTGAGTTTGAAATACATTCTACTAAAGTTTTCTGCAATCCTTATGCAACCTTATCTTCTATTGGCATATTCTCATTTTTTTGTTGTGTCTAATACTAGCCATGTAATCATGGATATTTTTATAGTCCCCATAGAAAGACTCCTACTTGGCCTTGTAAGTTGCTTTGTTGTAGGAATGTTCAAAATGATCAAATTGGTCATCAATATGTGCTTTTCCATTTCACTTTTGATTTTCAAGGATATTTGTACATTGTGATCAATAGTTCCATGTTGCTTTTTGAATCTACCACTTCCAAACTAACCTCATGCTTCACTTTCTTTGCATTGATGAATGATAGGATTTTAAAATTTTCCAAATTTGTTTTTGTAGGTTTTCTTGATTAATTAATTACATTTGAGTTTGCAAGACCTTTTGGTTTCTTTTCATTGTTCTTTTGAGGTGAAATGAGTGTACTTGTCCTATCATCATTAAGGTTAATCATGTCTTTAACATTTCTTTACAATATTTTAAATTTTCATTCTAATTCAAGTTATGTACATGGGTTCCATGAACTTTTGCATTTGTTTTTGGAATGACAATATGGTTTTTTTCTATGAATGCATGCAAGAAAACATTCAAATATGGATTTGGGAAAGATATTGATTGACATACTTGTTGGAGTTGCACTTATGGCATGTTTTGTTGGTGTGTTTATTACCATAGTTCATTGAATTTGGTTGATGACATTTTGTTCATCATAAAGGTTTGTAGTTCCATTTTTTATGTTGGTGATGCTGCTTAGTGAAAATTCTTGAAGGAATTTTTTTTATTGTTGTCGAAAGGCTACATCTTGATTTTAAAAAAAACAAATAATGTTGTTAGACAATTTGTTTGTGTATATAGGTAAAATGGAACTCTATAAAATAATGAAATGTAACATGGAGATGTGTTTCAACATGTTTCTATAAATGTTGAAACATTTGTTGTGTGGGGATTACATTTGTAGCAAGGTGGAAATTGTGATCCATGATGAACCAAAAAAAAAAAAGGTGAATAGAGAGAAAATGGAATGTCCAATGAAAACAAAAGACACGAAAATTAAGTTAATGGCTTCACATTTGAAAGTTTACATTTCACACCAAATTTTTTTTAATTTACATTTTGAAAATTCATTGTTAGTTAACATTGACCATTAACACCAAATTAACATCAATGCCATGTCGTTTGCCATGTAAGATTTTGATTTTAGGCAACATCATAGGTGTAGATTACTATGTATTTTAACATCCTTAATGTTACATTAATATTGGCACTACCACTATATGTGGTTTGCCTTTGATTATAGTTTCTCTGACATTTAAATAAAAAACATTTAATCAAAATTGGGATAAAATTCTCAAAGATCTCAAAGATTTCACCTAAAATTTATAATGTATTTTGGGCTGGTTTTATAATTTTTTTTTTTTCCTAGCATGTGAAGGAAATGATGATTTTGAATGAACTATTACAAATTTCACCATGAATAATAAAAATGTGTAATTTCTTTTTCTTCTCATTAATCCGTTCTTTTTTCCGACTCTTTATTTTTGCCTTCCTTTCCTAACCTCAAGTCTTTTGGTCTTGGCCCCACATCAACATTGTCCTTTGAAGAGAAATTGTGAGAATTTATTAAATGCCCTTTGCCCTTTCATTGCTTTCAAGAAGAAACACTTACATCCATTGTCCTCTTCTAGCATCTTAAAAAAACATTTATGTTGTTTTAAAAAAATCAATCTAAGGCCCTACATTTTCCTAGCCTTACACACATGATTTGTTATAAATTCACCTTCTGGTCTTTATGCTGTGTAAAGCCTTCAAAACAAGGCTACATCAAAATATGGGACCCACCCTCAATTTTCACCTTGAGGCCTGAGTTTTAAAATTTCCATATAGCCCCATTCCTCAAACTTTGTTTTACACTTGAAGGCTATTTTAAACAAGCATCCATTGAAATTGAACATTCCTATTGGTCAAAAGTTTCAAATTGGTCTCAAGGCTTTTAGATGAAGGTCCAAGACCAAGACAAATCAAATTGTGATTTAATTTATATGGCATCATTTTGCAAGGAAAACCAATTGGTCCAGACCAAAAAAAATCTTGAAGTGAAGCTCATGGTTTGGAGAACCAAAGTGTAAGCTAGCATCCAAAGTTGCTCATTTTTTTGGCTTTTTATTCTTTTTCATTGTTTTCTTTTATCCTAACTAATCAAGTTTTGTGAGAATGGAAGACATGTTATAGATGGAGGACATTGCTCCTCCATTTTTTTATCAATTCTAAGGTTGACATGATTAATTTTGTGGTTTCATGAAAAACTCTATAAAAATAATAATTGCACTCATCATATTCCAATGTTGTTCAATAATTATTTGCTGCAATGCAATCACTTGTGCAATAATAAAAACAAAAACCACCTATATCTTGTGCCTTTGTCATCCATTATGTGCAATAAAGTTTAAAAAAAAGGAAAAAAAAAAAGAAAAAACCATGAATAAAAAGAGAAAAAAAGAAAAGACCAAAAGTTAATCTAATCCTCTCACATGTAAATCACACATTTTTAATATTGAACCTTAAAATTGGACCCAAAGATTTTAAACACACTTGTTGTACCATAGAAAAAAAATGTATTTTTAATGTGAAGAAGGGTCTCCAATACAAAGTTCAATTTGCTTCAAATTGGTCCTTGGGCTTTTAGTCCTTAGACCCCCTTGTGTAAAGTGGCCCTTAATCTCTAGATGTAGATAAAAGGAAGACAATTAAAGTTTCCATACTTCATTTAGTTTTAAAGATCTATGCTTATTAATTTGTTATTCGCAAGCTGACTCATGAGATAGGCTCTACCCAAGAGACCTGTTTTTGAGAGTTGAGACCAAAAATTACGTGAATCCCAAATAATTAGTCAATAATTGAGCATCCATATTATTAGCGAAACTCCATATTCATTAACACATTAGAGCATTAACACATTAGAGTTATCCGTAAAGTAATGAAAACACAGCACCAAAACCCTGAGTTTGGTCATACACAGGACGAGATTGTGATTGGTTTGGTATTTTATGAAGGCATGTGGTTCATCAAAAGTGCTGATTGCATTTGAATGTTTTTTTCTGTAGTTCTAATAAGGAGATTAATGAACAAGCAACACATACATACATACATACATACGTACATACATAAATGCCAAGGAAAAAGCATTGAACTTTGAATTTCAGTTTTGGCTTTCAATATATACTTAGGACTATAATATTGAGAGTTCTTCAAGATGATCAGTGCAAGCAATAGCCATCCTCTAACAAGCTTTTTGGCTACAAATGACACAAATAGGCTTTCCCTCTCTGTGTGCCCATTGAATTTCCAAACGTCAAAACGCTGCAAACGATGGCGGCAACCCTTGAAATTCACTTTCTGACGTTTAAAATACACACACTGCCAATTTTGCCAAAATTACCCAAAGAAAGTTGCCAAAATTAAATTAATTTTGGCAAAGTTGGCATTTGCCACAAACTATGAGGCCTGGCCTACTTTCCTTACTTTGCGGATACCACTGAAAGGGGGGCGTGAAAGGAGGCCTAGAGACAGGGTGAAGACAGGTTACTTCACGGATAACTCTGGTTGGTTAACCTCTGGTTAACACCCAGTTCTAGTTCCCACACATAAATAGAACTACACGAACTCAGTTCCCAGTCCGGTTCTGTTCCAGTTCCAGTTCCAAAAATCAGATTTGGTTTCAGGTCAGTTCTTATTAACCGGAACAGGAGCCAGCGAATCTTACCCTCCAAAGCGGGTACGTACTACGTATCCACCCAACACTGGTTTGGACAGGTAGGTGGTGATCAGGACTTGGTTCCACTTTGGGTTTCTCCCGTCCCACTTGTAATGTGGAATTATCGGTATTTAATCTGGAACCGACCTTGGTAGAACAACCGGACCGGGCCCATCCCGCAGTTCACGCGTTCCGGGGTCTGTAGCCTCGAAGCTTGCACTGGGGACTGCGGCAAGTCCATCTTCCAGCGAACACACTGCGACACCATTCGATTCTCCCGAGTCCCCGAGAATTCCAACTTTTCTCCCTATAAAAATGTTCATCTGGAGCACTCCTCCTGCTCTACATCTTCACATTTTTACTCCCCATAAGTCGTGTTTTTTTTTTCCTCATTTCGAGTTGAATTTGTTTTGGGTTTTTGTTGAGGTTTTGTGAATTCTCTGAGCTGAGATGCTGATGTAGCTGAGTTGTTGTGAGAGATGGTTGCTAGAAGAAGCAAGCCTCTGAGCTGCATGATGAAAGGAATGTGGATACAACTAGTGATCAGCTTGCTGTTCTATTCATGCACCTTGTCACTCGCTATACTTCTTCATCCTTCACCAGCAGACATTGCCGTGTCAACTCTCGACATTGCCAGCAATTCCCAAGTTAACAACCTTGCGGGAGTAAACAACAACAACAACAACAACAACAACAACAAGAGGAAGCTCACCGCCAGAATCTACAGAGAGCTTCACAGACTGAATAAACCTCCCGTCAAAACGATCCAGGTACTACAACAGCTACCTTTCTCTCTCCTCTTCTCTCCTCTTGGAATTCTTCTGTTCTCTTCTCTTGGGTTCTTCTCTTCTGTCGTCTTCCCTTGAAATCCTTTCTCATTCTTCTCTTCTGCTGTTGTCTTCTCTTCTGTTCTCTTTCTCTTGGAATTCTTTCTTATAATGTTTTCCAGCAGTGAGCTGCTCCATTCTTCCTCTATGTTTGTTGTGTGTTCTTTCCTAGAGATTCATGTGAAGAAGCTTCATGTTAGTCCATGTGATTGCAGGCTACATTTCTGTTTGTTGTGCTTTCTTTCCTAGAGATTAATGTGAAGGAGCTTCACGTTAGTCCATGTGATTCCAGGCAACATTGCTGTAAAGCCCAGTTACAGGATTAGGTTATTCTGAGATCGCTATGGATCCAATCTCCAAAGAGAATCTCAAGTTAATGAAGAATTGTGGTTGATTTGTGTACAAAGAAATATCCATGCTGAATTTTTGTTTTAGGAAGAACAATCATTTGGTTGAGTTATGAGGAATGTGGTTGAGTTGTTAATGTTAGAGAGAACAAGTGATCTAGAGGTCTGCTTAGGAAATGTTAAATAAATTGCCATCCTTTTCCAATCCTCCTACTGAGTATTATAAGAATAGTTGAAAGAAATCAATAGTATGTCAAGGGGAGATTCCAAGATCAAGTGCTTATTTTGCAACGGATGTAAAGAGAGACGTGGTATCCTGACATATGAGTAGGTTGTCTTTTTTGTTTTCCCAGTGAGGAGATGAGAGGTAGATCCTGGTCTTGATTGGATGACAGGTGCTTGCTTTCACCTTATCAGTCTTGAATTAATTTGGGCTCAGAGAAAATTACGATGCTTAAGTTTCTGATGGATTTGTGACGGGTTTTTTTTTGGCTTGTGGACAGAGCCTTGATGGTGACCTCATTGATTGTGTCTTAAGCACTTCACAACCTGCCTTTGACCACCCTCTCCTAAAAAACCATACAATTGAGGTATGCTTTAAATTGTCCCCCAACTCTTTCACAAATGAGAATCATTGTTCCAATTATTGGTCTGTAATGGGTTTCTTCTAGTACCCAATCCTCACCAATTTGTCTACTAACATTCTCAGAACAAGATTAATCCTTTAAACCTGTGTGATTGTGGTTTAACTTTTGCAGAGACCACCTGCAAGTCTGAAAAACTTCAAGAGTGGGACATTATTAACTCAAAAGCAAATATGGCACGAAAGTGGTGAGTGCCCTATTGGCACAATCCCTGTGCGCCGGACATTAGCCAAAGACATTCTTCAAGCAGGTTCAATTCATAACTACAGAAAGAAAAAGGGTGGCCTGTCTGCAGTTCCAAAGCCTAGTTCAGCTACAATTCTACAAAGCTCACATGAGGTGATCTTGTGTTTGTCTGTTGAACTTCCTAAAAAAACCCTAAACCCTGTTGAACTTCCTGCACAATTATTAGGAAAAAAACGAAAGTGTGTGACATCCTGAGGGTGTGTGGTGGATTGGGGGTGAGGGGTGAATTGGAAACAGCATGCAATAGCGTACATGCAAGGGAATGCATATAATGGGGCACAAGTCACCATGAATGTGTGGAGCCCAAGTGTAGAAGTTGCCAGTGAATTCAGCTTGTCACAAATCTGGGTTCTAGCTGGTTCATTCACTAGTGACCTTAATAGCATTGAGGCAGGCTGGCAAGTAAGTCATTTGTTCCTCCAATGATATTAGTGTGGAGATGTGGAACTAAAACCCACATAACTTTTTTTGTGTCGTAGTAATTTCACATATTTGAGGTGGATTCAAAGATCTAGCTTTACTAAGCATATGCAAAGCTGTAACTCTACCAACATGTTCTTGTGTAAGTAGTGATCCCAAAAGTTACTTCATCTGTTCCATAGTCCATTTGTAGATTCCTCTGTTTTTATGACAGGTTTTTGGTCCTGGATTCAATAGCAATCTCTATGTCAATTTTGTTGCACCTGATGTGCAGGTGAGCCCAGATCTGTATGGTGACAACAATCCACGGTTTTTCACTTATTGGACGGTGGGTTCATAATTTTATTTCTCAACATTTTCCATGAACTCTAGCCAAGGTTTGAAGGGCAATGATTTTCCTACCAAACCGGTTTCGTGCTTGGAGCTGGATATTGGGTTTAGGGTTGAGGGTTTTAGGACACATTTTTTAAGAGCATAACAGCATAAACATGCATGCAGTTTAAAAATGATACATCAACTGTTTTGGAGCACTTAATTCTTGGCCTTGTGAATTGTTTCAGATAGGGACACACACAGAGGCAAAGTTCCAGTTTCTCACTTCACTTATTGTTGTGGTCTAGAGGTAGGACATAGCAACTTAATTTTGCAGACAGATCTCATACACGACTTGACTAATCCCTCATTTGATTGTTGTAGGCAGATGGATATCAAACAACAGGCTGCTATAACCTGCTCTGCTCAGGATTTGTACAAACAAGTAATGCAGTTGCAATAGGTGCTGCAATATCCCCAGTTTCAAGCTACGGTGGCTCCCAATATGATATGCGTGTTCTCATCTGGAAAGTAAGTGGTCTATCCAAACTATCGTCAGTCTGCTATCAACTTTTGAACATACCCATCAGGACCTGGTATTGCATACTTTTAGGAATTTTCATACCAATTGGTCCTCGTAGTAGCGGGGGTGCTTTTTAGAACTTTCACAGCATCCTGGTCCTGGTATTGGGTCCAAGACTGATTTTTGGATGGTATGAGGCAGGCATATACCTGGTATTGAAATGGGTTTTAAACTGTGACAAGGCTGGTATTACTTCTGGTCTCTAGTCCTACCGGGCTGGTATTGGTATAAGGCTAGTATTGCCTCAGGTCATACCAGCCTGGTTATGTAATTGATATAGGACAATATACCAGACCCAACACCGATGCAAACCCCTTAACCCTAGATTCTATAGATGTCAAGTAGGTAACTGTTCATGAATGTGTTGCTGTCCAATTATTACCAAAACCCGAAAACTCACAAAGCAAAAGAAAGAAAGGTTGCTGAATGAGGCAGCTGTGTGTCCACTTTGCCTGCAGGATCCACTTACAGGGCACTGGTGGATGCTGCTCGGGGAAAGTACCATTGTGGGCTACTGGCCAGCATTTATTTTCACTCATCTGGCAGGGAGTGCATCATTGTTGGAATGGGGAGGCGAAGTTGTGAACTCAAAGCCACATGGAAATCACACAACCACTGTTATGGGCAGTGGTCAATTTGCAGAAGCAGGATATGGGGAGGCAAGTTACATGCGCAACATTGAGTTTGTGGATAGCACAAATGTGCTGAGGAGTGTTGTGGCGGGCTTGCAAACATTTGCAGAGCATCCCAATTGCTATGATATACAAAGTGGGTCTAACAGTGCCTGGGGCAACTTCTTCTATTACGGTGGGCCTGGGCAAAATCCTAACTGCCCTTAGCTGGACACGTAGCAGAATCTTTAGGGTTTTGGGGGGTCGGTCAATCCTAAACCTCAACCACATCTCACTTGTATTTCTTTGTGAAGAAGACATATTGATGCCCATTCTAAGGAAATGAATTTATGGATGCCCATGATACGGGGAAGCTCGAAATCTACTTCAAACATTATATTGTATTAATGCATGATGCAAGATGATGTTCACTCTTTAAGGACTTCAAACATGCTCAAGATCAAAATTGTTCAACTCACTACAAAAGAATGTGGTTTTTCTCATGCAAAAAGTTATGGTTCATGACAAGTGTGTAACGTAAACTTGGTGGTATCATCCATTACAATGTACAATAATATCTAATACTTATCGTGGCATATATTACATTAAAATGGCAATTTGACATTAGGTGATGCCACATTAATGTTAATTTTTATTTCCAAAATGGTTTGTGGTGATTATCAACCTGGATTAATACCCCCCTTATATACTGGGGATACTTACTTATTGATGTCAACCAAGTTTTTTGGTTTTCTCAGGTGGTTTTTCCAGGGTAGTTGCATTTTGCATTTCTAGGTCCTTTGGTCATCACTCTTGAAGACGATGAAACAATGCCTAAATGAGAGTGTCCAAGAGCATAAAGACCAATGTTGGGCAGGTATCAAACCCTGGTTTAGAATTGACCTAGCGCTCAATCGGTTATCAGTCAAAGAACCAACTGAAGATCACTTCCAGTGATACAAGGGTTGATACCCAGATTTTTGGATATCAAATTTGAGATACCCAGTTCATTAATAATTGATTTTTTAAATTAATTACTTTTGGTATTCAGATAAATTATAAGAATAACCCCTGGGTTTGGTTCTTACGAGTTTAGTAGTAGGGAATCTAGGGTTGGTTAAGGTTTAGAGTCTTAGGGTTGAGGCAGGCTTTAGGTTTAGGGAGATCACATATTTTTGTTTAGATATTGGAGTTTTGTAATGAAACTTGTTATTTTTTTTTGGCCTATGAAAATTTGAAAAAATATTTAGATTTTAATCCTAAAATCTTGAAGTGAAGTTAAAGAACCAATTTATATATAAGCAATGAATATGAATGAGTTTAGAACTAGTTATGAAAAACCGGTTAGGCATGAAGAAAAATAAAGATAAAGAATTGGACAAGGTATGATTTTATTTTATTTTTAAAAATGAAAATTGTCTTGATTCTTAAATTTAAAATAATTGAGAATAAGAATAGGTGGTTATGAGACAAAAGTCAATACCCACCCAACACACATAAAGCCGATTGAGTTACACCTTATTGAGGGAGGAGCTTTGAACACAACAAAGTGATCAAATACAATATCATGAGGGAGGAGCTTTGAACACAACAAAGTGATCAAATACAATATCATGTGCCGATCAAGAGAATGAAACATATATTGTGAATGGCTGAGATGATTTCAATTTGATCAATAGGCAAGGTCATGAGCTATTTGGTATAACCAAAAAAAAATTTATATCAAATTTCCAAGAATAACAAGTATTCATGCCACATGTCATCATTTGATTAGTATGAACAAGTTTAGATGCCAAAGCTTTTAAGGATAAACGAAATGAAAATTTTGCATTGTTTTTTTTGGCTGAGAGATTTTTCTTTGAGAAAGGAACTTGTGGATTAATATTGGTTCCAAGTTAATGCGAATTGTAAAATTTCAACCTTATTTAGAAAGATATGGTTGCAAATATTATTTTTGAACCATATTTTGGGGATTATATTTCAACACATAATACATCTAGATGGAGAATGAATGGATGAATTATAGATTGAATACCAAAATGTAAAATTGCATATGTTGTATTATGTTTTGTTCATTTATTTATTTGCATTCTTATATAAAAATTTATGCTCTATATAAAACTATATAAACGTATATTTTAAATAATTTACATTCACATTTACCCTATTTTAAATAGAAAGAAATAACCTTAAACACAATTTTACACTTACATGTCCAAGGTTATGCACTTACATGAATGTAAATGAAAATTCACACATTCACAACATTGCTTTAAACCCATCAAATTAATCATTGAACTTGTCCAACAATAATTATGAATGTATCTATTTTTATAATTGCCCATGTTCTACTAAAAGTCTTCTTGATGATAGTTTGATCATTTTAATATGCTTGTTTATACAGATACATGATGTGAAAATTTTAACCTAGTATTGCAAGAGTGAATTTTTTGAAAAACATTGATTAGTTTTAGTGACGCACAACATGGTTTACATTCTTCATTCAAAGTTCAATTTATCTTGGGGTTTCTCATTGTTAAGCATAATACTACAAGTCTCAAAAACCTAAAAGATTGTAAAAGTGGGTATTCATGAGTTAGCGAGTTTACTTGGAACCAAAATCATTTTATAAAAAACACCAAAAAACTTGTTTTCAACCCAAGTTGTGGAAGGCAAGTTGCTAAAATAATGGTTTGTTAGATTTTGCACAAAAACTTGGCATTGAAAAAACATATTAATAGTTTTAGAGTGAAAAAGTTTGATAGCTTTGTGATTGGTTAACATTTTGGAATTTGAAAATATAACGAATAAAAGTTTTGCCATTACATCTTTCATTTTCAAAAAAGGAACAATTTTTCATGATCATTATGTGTTGTGTTTATTGATCTTTTCATTTAAAAGGTGATGTTTGATTACAATGGGCTTGATCACTTTTGACATTTATGATATTTAAGTTTTAATCACACCTAGTATTAAGATGTATTGTTAAAATGAAGTTATCAATAAAAAGTGTGTTAGGAATATGCAAGGTGGAAAATAATTATGGAATCTAAAACACATAAAATTAACCCCTGCATCTATAAATTCACACATCACAAGTTGTTATTTAATAAGACAAACATCATTATTCTAACTTTGCCACATAGTCATGAACATCAAACACAAAACATGTTTTGTCATGTATGTTTTTGATATAGCTTCATGTCACTAGTTTTTTTTTTTTGGTTCGCAATAGTCCACCAATTTGTAGTTTTTTTAAGAAACATGTTTGCTTATATGTCAATGTTTTGTCATTGCAAAACTTTGTTGGTATTGCTAGCGTTTATGTTGAAATTACATCATTTGCATTATGTGTGTTGAAGTATTTGACACACCCCTAAGTTTTTCAAATAGTATCAATAGTAAAAACCTTTTTAAATTCTTGATTTTGTAGTAGAATACAAACCCAAGGCAAGCTACCTAGCTGCCAACAAGAAAAAAAGTGTGCAAACTTTGGGATGGGATTAAAAAAATTGGGTTCATGGACATGCCAAACTACACAATCCAAAAAAAAGATTGATTAGTTCATTTTGGAATAAAAAAGGTGCATTACCAAAACATGGGCTAATTCATACTCACATGAGACTTACCATGCCTTAGACTTGGGATGAGGCACCAACAACCCCCTTATAATATACTTTTTAGATCCCCCGTAAGGCTACATTGAAATGGTCACTAAAGTCTTTGGGGATTCCAAAATTAGAGTGTTGAAACTTTCAAATTATGAATCTCACATCTTTGGAACTTATAACTTTCTCATTTCACATTAAAATCAAGAACTTTCAAAGGAAAAAAATTAACTCTTGCAAAAAAAAATTCAATGAGATATCAAATTTTTCAAACAAAGTGATTTGACCTTTCATATCATCATTTAACTAATTAAACATCATTTTGGCAATTTGATTTTTGACCTTTTAAATGACCACAATCATTGTTACAAATCCTTGTTTTGAAAATGTGACCCCATTATATTGTAATAAGTTTTAGGACCTTTTCAAAGTTTAAAGAGGGCCAATTTCAACAATGCTTGGTCTTTTACACCTTGTTTCTTGAAAAGATTCAAGAGATTTCGAGACTTTTAATTCCCAAAATGAGAATTCACTTGGGATTATTGTGGCTTGTTCCCTTGTTCTTTCATATATTCATGTGAATGTGTTTGAGTCAAAGGATGTTTTGATATCATTTTCAACCTATTTCCCTTATATTCTTGCCCAAACCTTTGTCACGAACCCAAAGTTAGGTCCACAACAATGACTATTTCAAAAAGTTTTTTCAAAATTTGTTGATTATTTTGTAATGTCCTACAACATTTTATTTTACTTTGATTTTATAAACTTCATTTTACAACTCACATAACCTTCTTATAGTCTTATGTTTTTTAAATGTGCTTTATATTTTTTACATTATAAATATATGTTCATTTCCTCATTATCTATCCTTTCATGAATATTTTTGTTATAATTGTCATAAATTTCCATGATTATCAATTGCCAAGTGTGTTGAACAACTTGTCTTTTGACCTTTAAGTTCAAAACGATGAATGTATTCACAACATTTTCAAGAACTTGACTTCACATAGTTTCAAATGCCAATTGGTAATGATCTAACTTTTCATACTAATGAAAGTTGAGAAAGACTTAGTGTTTGACTATGAAAGGAGCTAATTTACGATCTATCTTGTCTTGTATCACACTTTTGCATGAATAAAGGTCAAAACCCACTTAAAGGTTTTCAACCTAGTTTTTCATGCATCAACCTATGTAATCATGTAATCAAAATTTACCATCTTTTACAATGTTGTATTACAAAATAGCTTGGGATCTATGTAGAAATATCATTTTTCAAATTTTGTCAACTAATTTTACATCAATGTCAATCTTGTTTGTTTCCACATGTACATCTATCAATTTGTCATTGCTCAAATAATGTAATTTACATGTTTTAAATTTTGAAAAAATTGAATGTAATGTTGAAAATGTGTTATAGAAATGTTTTTACAACAATGTTTGAAATATGTGATTTGCGATGAACATTGAAGTGTAAATAAGTTAGGCAAGCCATGGAATTTATCTCACATGGTAACCAAAAAGAAAAATGTGGAGACATAAACATGTAGATATATAAATAATGGGTGGAAGGAATTTTCTTTGAACAATCTTCAATGTAAATTTTCACATGTGTGAATTTTTTATTTGCATCTTCAAAACTTATTTTGTGAGAAAACATTGTATCTATCTAATTGTGGGCTACTATCTTGCATTATGAACATAACATGAAGTGAATTTTGTTTGTGTTTCAAATTTCAATTTGTGATGCAACCAAAGTGAGGATAATCCATAAGAATATTTAGTCAAATTTGGCTAGAAACTAGATATGAAAATAAGAACTTTTTGAAGTATCCTTCTACTTTATTGGCTACCTATTGGAACTAAAATAGAAATTTTGCAAATTTTATTTTTATTTACTAAAAAAAATGGTGACTAAAACGCTCAAATACCCACCCTTTTTTTTTCATTTTCTGAAGGTTTGAATTTTCTAGGGAAAAAAAACAAAATCTGAAGATTTCTGTTGGGTTGAGGCATGGTCAAAAGTATAGGTGTAGTGGAAGTGAAACTCAAAGGGGCAATTATGTAGGCATGTGTATGTATGATGTGGCACATGTTTTGCACTGAGATTGAAGATTCTGCAAAATAATGTTTGTGGTCAAAAAATGGAATAATGAGGGGATTAATCTGCAAGGGACAATTCTAACACAATTTTGAAACTATATCAATAAGTGATCAACAAGAAACATGAAAGGAAAAAGTAAAATTTTTTTTTTCTCATTTTGGATAATTTATAAACCAAAAGATAAAAATGGATTCAAAATTAGGTTTGATTTGTTTACCTAACTTTCATTTTTGTAAATTTTAATTGATGCCATTCAAGTATGGAGGAAGTTGAAACCTTTTAGATTGTGAAGGTGAACACTCTTGGAAACAATTTCTTGATAACCCAACTTGACAAACTTGTAACCCTATACCTAGTATACAACAAACAATCAAATTTTAAATCATTTTATGCACAAATATATGAGCTAGGGTTTTTTCTTTTCCTTTTTTTTTAGTGGCATGTGTGTGTGTTGAATCTTCACCACTTGGTGACAATTGTTTTGGATTTTTTTTAAAAAGTGTAAATTTGACTAGTTTTACCCAAAAATGAAAAAAATTGTCAAACTTTTGAAACCAAATTAAAATTATTTATATTTAAAAAAAAAAGAAAACCATGAGTGGTTTAATTGGCCTTTTCTACAGCTCACCAAATAGGAATTCCCCCAATCATTGATTCATTCATCTACAACATGTGCAAAAAAAAGATTTCAACCACGCATAGTATGATTGTATTCAACAACTTACTTGCAATAGTTGAGGTGAAAAGGGGGAAAAAAAAGTGCACTAAATGTGGACTCATCATGTTCCATGTCTGTCCAGAAACTATAATAGAAGAAAGGGTAGTTGGAAATTTGGTACCTAGTAAATAAACAAATAAATAAATAAATAAATGAAAAGTTTGTTTGCATGTATGTGTATGTTACTTGTGGAAAGCTTGTATTGGGTGCAAAAATATTGCAGTTAAATTGCATGATATTTACCAAATTTTGTTTTTGGGCAACCACAATTGTGTTCTTTTTTGTGAATAAAAATCCCCACTTTGAGCTTGGACCACTAAAAGTATGGTGAGGTGTGTCTGTTTCTGTGCTTGCACTTTGCACCCACTTCAGTCCCAGGATCAAACCAACAACCTCACATCCTCTCATTTTAGCTTTCACTAACTAGTTGGGTTGATGAGTTCAAACCAGGGTTGGATATAGGCCTGGCCTGCGCTTGGTATCAACCCAGTGTTGGCCGGTTATTGAGTTCTGACCCAGTTTTTTTTGCAAAACGAGTACATAACTAAACTTGGATGTGAAAAATATTTTCGCAAGCTCACATACTGAGCACCATTGGAGATGTTCTTATACCCATATCAGCTCAGCCCTGGTGCAGACTTCAGGTAATGCCAGCATTGTATTGCTTTTATAGCAGTATATACCAGTCTTGATTTTGTTAAGGAACTCCAATTGATTCTTTGAAAGTTCAAATCAAAGAATTGTGGGTTCCAGTTTCTTGAAAAAATAGAGTTATCCCGAAAGTAAGTCACCCTGTCTTCACCTTCTCTTCTAGCCATATTCACAAAGGAAGGAAATTTTATTAAATCTCGGTATGAAATGATGAAACTCAACATTTAAATGCATAAGTTTCCAGAGTAATTCTAGCAGTTGTACAGGTAAGAGCAGTGAAAATATATGCAACAGCAGCAGCGAAGGCACTCAGGAAAAAGGAAAGACAGGATGAAACTCAGTTTACCACCACCAAAATTGGTGGAAATACTAGTTTGGGTCCCAGTTATTAGGCATTGTAAAATTTTCATTCCCAGTTATGCTTTTGATGTGCTATTATACCGAAATTGGCCATTCTCCGCCCCTTAATAGGTGACTTTACAGATAACCCTAATATATATCTTAATCACGTAACTTTACAAATAACCCTAATATACATTGTAGTACCTTTACAGGTTTGGCATCTCACTAATAATTATTTTATTTTGAAATTTTGATTTTGATGCGAAAAAAATAAAAATTGAAAATTGACAAAACTTTATCGACATGTTCTTCACACACGTTTTGCATTGTGGCACAAATTTTGATTTTCCCTTTGAAAATATTGTACTAACCACTAGCGTACCATCAAGCATTAGAAAGGGGTTTTTTTTTAGATTTATTGCATACAAATTTTTTTAAAAAAAATTAAAAACCCTGTGACAGTGCAATTCTCCACAGGACTACATAAAACATGCTGGTAAATAAATTTTAGCTTCAATAAACAATAGTTTTTTGAAATTTTCAATAAGAAGGGACCTTAATTTTCTAAAATTTTGACATTTAAAAAAATAATATGATTTTTTGCTGAACTTGAAAAGGTACTACAGTAGTAAAGAATACGAACCTCTGAGGTACCAGTTATTTCAAAAACTCGAAGAACTTCTTGCTAGTTCATAGTTCATGCGTGAATCAATTGAGTGGAGTGGAGAGAATGAGAAGAGCTGTAAAAAAGATGGTCACCAACTGAAACAAACAAGTTCAATAGTGAAGCTTGCAAAACCCGAAAAGGTCCAAAAAGACAAAGCAAAGGACAGGTAAAGCTAACAAGGGGTGTATCACATCGTGGCCTTACCATTTACAATTTAAAAAGTATTTTAAGGCAAAAGAAAAATTATGAAAACTCAAATATTTCACCTTGCCAAAAGATAATCTTCAAAAAATTCTCTGCAAGAAACCCAAATCCTTCAAAATTTTCTAATTCTATAACTAATCTCAAGTTTCAGCACAAACCAAAATATCAACTTTCAAAAATCCTCATATAAAACTAGACCTATTATTATTACCTAGTAGGGGCCAAAATCCCTTAAGCTACTATACTCTATAATGAATCTACACACAATATATCCTTGCCTACCAAGGCAAGGCCAACAAACTAAAGTGAACAAGCTACAGTTCCTTTGTGAATGAAACAAAGCCAAAGAAATGAATGTGAAAACATTCAACTACTCTAGTGGCTGAGGGTAAGAAAATGAAAGAGTTCAAATCCTAACTAGAGCCAGCCCCTTCTCCTCATGCTCTCTAAGGACAGTAGTAAGCTACCCTGTTGGTTAGGGTTGGAGGCTGTCTTCATACTTATGAAGGAGAAAAAAAAGGGTTTTTTAATGCAATTGGCTTTGGGCAGTTGTTGGAAAAAAACAAAAAAAACAAAAACCAAAGGAATGAAGTGAAACCATTAAAGGAAAAAACCAGTAAATTGGGTGCATATCACATTCTTTCCCATGTCCCCGTCGGTTATCACAATAATTTTAAAGAATTGACCTGGTCTTTTAGCATTTTCTCACTCAACTCTACGATGCTAGAAGATGAAGTGTAACTCACCCTAATTCAAATTCAACGAATTTTTTGCTAACAAATATTAACTTCTCTAAGCTATCTGATTGCAAGCGACATCTCTTCAAATATTTTGCAAGTATCTCAACTAAGGAAAAAAAAAAATACCAATTTCAATTTAAGATCTTGCAATGCCAAGGATTTGACAAATAAGAAAAACCAATAGTTGATTCATATTTTCTCCACCATTACAAAGGACATTGAATGTCTTTCACATCTACTTGATATATCTTAAATTTGCAACTCCATATTGACAAACTCTTTAGTTGACTCATTGGTCCTAGTAGTCCTTTAAAAGATGTCCAAACTAGATTTTCATCACTTTGGTTGCCTTCCCACAAACTTAGATTTTGCCAAAAGGTGTAATGCATAATGGCGTATCAAAAGCATAGGAAATTTTTTTGGATCATAATCCTCAATGTTTTCAACTTATAAATAAATAAAGAAACTAGTCGAAGACTCTTAATTCTAAGGTATAATATCAAAGATAATGTATTATATTAGCTTTCCTTTTTTTATATTTATTAAGAAATGAAAACGAATAGTTCGAAACATCACATATTTCTTTTTGATGTTAAATGCATGCATGGCCAACTCCAAAGCAACACCAAAATCATCTTTCATCAAATTCTCCATGGAAGGTACAATTTATAATTCTTCTTTTAGTTTTTAGCTCATGCTTATTGCTACATGCAAGGCATCATTAGGGAACCAATGCCCATGAAATTGATAGAATGACAATTTGCAAGCATTGGCAATAAATACATTTGTTTGGTTTTTTCCACCATGTCTAGCAAAACATTCCATGAAAAAAAAATTCATGAAGGGAATTGTAATAAAGAATAAAAATGTATGATCAAATGTTTTAATCACATGTTCTCCACAAATTGTAAGGGCAAATGATTCTCCATTACCAAAAGTGAAAGATATTCCAAAACAGTTTTTATTCCACATCATCCTTTTTGAAAAGATTTGTTGAGACAAAAACATCAAATATTGAGGAACTAAACATGTATTTAATATTTTTTAGCAAGTTGTCTTTTCATATTTCTATCTAATGGATTGTTGATTTCTTCCCCAAACTTTTTGTAAATTATTGAATGTTTTGTATTCACATTTGTTTTCAAAAATGTTATTCCATTTGTCTTCATTATGATAAAACATGACATCCATGATTATGCATATATCTATACACATGGAAAAAATCTTTTTTAAATGATTAAAAATGATAAAAACAACAACTCCAATCTAAGTCAAGTAGGACCAATCATAATGCTTAAAATATGATATTAAAACCTTCCTTAATTTTGTTAGATTTTCTATGGTCATTAATTTGGTATGACATAAAGTACGTTCAATGCATGATTTGGGGTACTTTGTTTGTAATTTCTTTGTTATTAGTGCCATAGAAAAAAACCAACATAATGCATTCCCAGTATGAGGTCTTTGTTTTCTCCTTTGAGCATGTAATGTCTCCAAAATTAACTTAGTTATTTTTTCATCAATATTTAAAATTGTATTTGATCCATTTGTGAACCTGAATTTTCTTCAAGTTCTTCAATAATTTCATCTTCAAATTCAGTTTCATTCATGAATTTTTCATATTACATTATCTTTACAATTTTCACAAAAAATGTTCAACTAAATCAAAGATGGGAAAACTCAAGCAAATGTAGGTTTTAGAACAATTTAACATGTTGCCAAGGATTTTTAAGCAAAAAAAAATGATGCAAAAAAAAATGTTACAAAAAATTATTATTATTATTATTTGGTTTTCATCATAATGCAAGAATATTATACAATGTAATGTTATAATGCCAAAATGTTATGTTGCAAATCCTACACAACAAAAGAAACAAAAGATAATTAACTCATGGAAACAAACACAATACAATAAAACTTAAAACACGAACAAAATAAAGGACATACTAACAAAAACAATAAACAAAAGCAACATACAAAAAACAAAACAAAACAAAACCAAAAGAAAAAAATGAAAACCAAGAAAATTTTACCTCACGAAAACATGGAAGTTGAAGCTTGATCATTGTTGAACATGAACAAAAAGAGCACAAAGTATGAGCAACATGCAAAAAGAACATCAAATAACAAACATGAAAAGAATAGAGCAAAGTAATAATAGTGCAAAAAGGCGAGCATGATGTAACACCTTTATGTGTGTGGAGTAGTTCCCTTTGAATGATTGGGAGAAAGACATTAAATTTTTATCACACCTTGTAAAACTTTATTTATAAACACAAATTTGAAAAATGTATAAAGGAATAAGAAGAAAAAAAAAGGTGGGGAGAATTTATAGGGCATCAAATCAACACAAACTAATGACAAAATTTCTCCATCTCAATAACTAACTACCTTCAATAGGTCGGCCATGGTGATGGGGGTGTGTTTTAATGAGGTGGAAGTCATGAAATAATTAGGCCTCCTATTATTGCGCAACTTAAGATGGAAGATGCTTGCATCCTTTATAATGTAATTGAAATTTTTTGATAAATAAAATAATCAATACATAAAGAGGAAGGTTTTTTGGCATTTTGAAATTCCACATAGCATTGGCACAATCATGTAAGAATGCATCAAACTATTTATGTAAACATCAAATACTTCAATTGTTAAAAGGAGGAATTCATTAGTGGGGTATTAATCACGATAGTTTTTTTTAATTTTTAACTTGAGCTACATCCAAGACGGCAAATCTTTGAAATGTGCAAGATCAAAAAAGTAAATCTACTTGTGTTGGGCTAACAATGACAACATTCACTAGGGTGCAAATTCCATTTTTGGTGAACACAATGTCAACCCATCAACAAAAGGATTTTGACATGGTTAAAGTAAATGCATATAATTGTTATCATCCCACATGGAATCATGTTATGGCAACAAAAATGTCACAAATTGTATCATGGGTTCTTTTGTATTTGTTACTATGGTCGCAATGTAAGTGGTGAATACCCATAGGATCAATGGGGATATGTGCACACACATCAAGAGATACTTGCAATTAATGGATGTGGTGGTCGAAATCGTGTCCAAAATGTTACCAAAAACAATCGAAAAATACAATAAAAAAGCTGAGAAAATCAATCGAATTATAAGCCAAACACTCACCCTAAGGCCAAAACATCATAAAATTTGAACACAATGAACTTCAAATATTATGTCAAAAAACATTTTACTTTCTCACCCTAAAACCTTTTTTTTGTTTTATTCAAAAACTTATTTGAAATTTTCTACAACCGTAAGTTCCCTACCCTAACAATAATTTTCTAGCCTTACCAACTGCCCTACCCAAAGCCTTAGCCCCTACTACTGCCTAGATTATACTCCTAGACTTCAGGCCTGATATTCAGACCTAGTTAAAATTTATATATTCTACCCGAGTCTCAAATGTTTGACTTCCAAGCTCCCAAGTTCTAACAATCTCATTGGCTACAAAGGCTTTTTTTCTAGGCATGGAGCTAATCTAAGGGTTTCCTATACTATACATGTTTGTATTTTTTATATATTAATAATGTAACCCTTGTCTACAAAGATAGGGTCAAATTTTTTTTAACCCATTGCAACATTTTAAAAATACATTCATATCTATTTAATATTGTAGCCTTTGTCTATATGGATGGTCAAAATGAAACCTTGTAAGGTGTTAGTTCACTTAAGACAACTTCGCATAACAATTCACACCATTGATCTAACAAGCTTATTGCCCACAAAGGTTTTTCTTCACACTTGAAGCACAAGCTATATTCTAAGGGCTTTCTGTAGTTGTGTGCCTTCTTCATAGACGCCTAAAATTGGCTACCACTATTTTTGGCCTAGACTAATAGCCCTTCCTAACAACACCCTACCAATTGGGCCTAGACAAGGGTTCAACAAAATATGAAAGTAGAAAGCCTTGAGCACCATTTCATATTCGAGACAATAATGTTGGCGAGTCTTTTTTTTCTTAGAAAAAAGGGAATTTGCAACAGAAAATTATTATACTATTTTATTTTATTAGATTAAAATTATTAAAAATTTAAAAAAAAATTTAAAAATTTATGAACAAAGAAGCAGCAAGCAGTGATGGGTTGTAACTTGTTGGTTGGGTGCAGAAATATGGGCCCCTGGCAACAGCCTGCAGGCGCAACAAACAAGCAGGCCATAATAATGGCTGGCTGGCTGCCTGCCTGTTGGAGAAGAAGAAGAAGAAGTCTGAAGAGGAGAGAGAGAGAGAGAGAAAGAAGTCTGAAGAGGAGAGAGAGAGAGAGAGAGAGAGAGAGAAGAAGCTAGATTCAAATGGCAATCTTATCTTGTGATTTTGAACAGCAGGAATTTGAGCAGCAGCAGCAGCAATCACAGAAGATGGGAGATGATATATATACAAGTCGCTGATGATGGCAGCGGGCAGCTAACCCAATCGGCAGCTGGCTGACTGGCTGGCTGGGTTGGCTGGTAGCTAGTAGTTACAACAGACTGCAGCAAAATTAGGCAAAATGGGTGGTTGTTCAAATTTAGAGAAGAGAAGAAAATAGCATGCATGCGCGCGCGCGTCTTTCTTGTGGACGGAATCGACGCGGGCGGGCGCCGGAGAGAAGGGAAGGAATTTGGAACCACCCAAGTGTTTAAAACCGCCAGCCTGTGTGTATTGTCGTCTTTCGGCGCGCCTGCAAATGTTCATCGTCGATCTACACCAGCCCGGCCTTTTTCGTCTCCTCTTCTCTCCTGTCCCCTGTCTCCTCCCATTGCTGATCAGGGATTTAGCTCTAGTACCATAGCAATCTTGATCAGTTGTTGTTCCTGATCACCTTTAGTCATCTTCAATATTCTCCAGATATTCTACACCTAGCTAGTTAGCAGTCTAGTGTGTGTGGAACAGGAGGAACTGCATTCGTTTACAGACCAAGTTTTGAAGCCAACATATTTGTAGCCGTCTTCTGGATCTGAGGAGCTAGCGAGCGAGCTACTGCAGGAGGAATTATAGGTCTAGAGTGCAACTCCCAAAGCTGGAGGAATTTCTAGAGTGCAAGTTGGGACTTGCAGCAGGAGGCGCAAGCCCGCGTAGAGGATCTCAGCACAACAACTGTTTTGGATCTGAGCAGCAGAAGGAGGAGGAGGAGGAGCAGGAGGCGTTTCTGGGTACAAGTATTGATCATGGGTAGGCGGAGGTCGTATATCAAGACCTACAAGTGCTGTCTGCGACTTCCGACGATAGAGGAGATAGAGGAAGCGGAGCTGGGGTCTAGTAAAGGCGACAATAATCAGCAGCAGCAGCCGTGCAGTATAAACTCGGAGGTGGTGGTTATGCAGGATTCAGCTGCAGTTCATCACGACCCTCTGCAGGGGCCGGATGGTGATGAGTTCGAGGAGTCATGTCGCGAAGGGGGAACATGGCCGATTCAAGGGTACGCGTTGCTGAGGACCAAGCTTGCCAAGCTCCAGGAGATGAAGGAGACGCTACAGCCGCCTGCCAGACAGCTGGTGGAGAAGATGAAGGATACTTGCGAGGACATGATGGTGTTCGTGACCACTAAAACGGTCCAGCAATGCAGAGCTGTGCAACTGGTGTGGGGAAACCATCAGTTCTTCAAAAACCAGTTGCCGGACTTCCACTGAATTGATTATGCACTAGCTGCAGGCAAACAAACAATATTCAATCTTTTTCTTGTAAGCGGAAGACTCAGATACTAGTCCAGTTCTTGTTCTTGCATCTCATCATGGAATGGTCAAATCTCGAAGCTCATGGATATATTATTGCAGCAGCTTTCCAACATTTTTTAAATTTTTTTGGTGGCTACTCATACTACTATCACGAGGATTTTTCTAAGGTGATATGATCCGCATCTACTTCAATCCATCTCCCTTTCTTTCAAATTTTTCTTCCAAGTTAATGGAACTGTTATGAAGCAAACTTGTTGCAATGAAGAAGGAAGGATTCAGCTTAGATATTGATTCTGCTGTTGCAACAGCACTATCTTATTGCAGTAGCAGCAGCAGCAGCAGCAGCAGCAGCAGCTTCTTATACATTACACACTTACTAGTGTTGTTATGAGCTTTCCTCTTTGAATGTTGAATTATCCAAGAGATTTTCCCACTTGCTGGCTGCTGCTGCTGCTGAGGACTTCTTCGCATCACAGATCTGTCAGACAGCACTGCAATATATCACTGGGAACATAGTAATGCTGCTGTTTTTCAAGCCTGGAAAAAATGCTGATTCCCTTGTTGTGTGTGGTATGTGTGTAAAACTGTAAGAGCATGTCCAAGTACGATGTTCAGTATGTGAACCTGCAAAAATATTTCCCACATCCAAGTTGGAGTTATTTACTTTATTCCAACCCCACCCCTAAAACTCAAACTTGGACTGCAAATAAGTAGGAGACTACTAACAGCAATTTTCCAATGGATTCCCTGGATTTGACTACTGCACCTCATCCAAGAGTTCCAGTGCAGGTTCACATACTGAGCATGGGTGGAGATGCTCTAAGGCATGACTGAAAACAAATTTTTCTATTGCATTTCAGAGGGCAACACCTTATTATGGCCATGGATACCTCTCCCATAAAACAACGGGATGGATCTCACATCCTATGCCTACTTGTCTTGCCTATGGTAGCTGTAAGATCCCTCCCACTCTTATGGGGTAGGTGGAAGAACTAAGAATGCTTGCCCTCCTATATATGCCTCTTGATCTACATATGTTTATGTTCAGGATAAAATTTTGCCTAACCCTCATTATCTACATATGTCTAGGTACAGGATGACATTGGTCTACATATGTTTAGGTCGAGGATCAAATTTGCCTATGCCTCATGATCTAGGCATAAAATCCTTCCCAATCTTATGAAATAGGTGTAAGAACTCTCTCGTTCCTACACCTCTGATCTACAAATGTTTAGGTTGAGGATAAATTTTGCCTATGCCTCATTATCTATGTGTAAGAACCCTCCCACTCTTATGGAGTAGGTGTAAGAACTGTCCCACTCCTATGTTTTGTGATCTACCTGTATTTAGGTTCAGGATAGAATTTGCCTAATGCTTCTTTACAATGGAGTGTAAGCCCATGGGTGTTGGACATTCCTAAAATGTGAGGTTAGACTTGGCTATTGTCCTAAGCCCCTTGTTTTGGGAATGTCCCCACGTTGGGACTTTCCCCTACAAAGAAAGACCTCAATTTTTTCTAGTACATTTAGAGAGTGTGTTGTAGAGCATAAAAATCCAGAAGAATTTCATAAAATGAAACATTTGCATTGCATTTAGTGAAATGCCTTGTTTTTTTATAACAAAATTTGATCATGGCCTTTACACCCAATTAAACCCTCTGTTTTGAGCTTTACTAGAAGTGGACTTGAGCTCAGGTCACCCAAAGTGGGTCCTTAAGTTGGTGAAGAACATGACCTTGGGCTCTACCCTACAAATAAGTTACAGAATTTTTTTGAAGCATAGTTCGCTTTCTAATGTGGAAGGTCAATCATGCAGGTTTGATGTCATTCCATACTAGAAATCTACCAATGTTCCAGAACAATTCTGAACAGCCATGTTCTTGAATTCTGTCATGTTAAGTAATAGCTAGGATCTGCATATTCAGAGAGAAATTCCCAAGTTGACAGTTGATACCAGACCATGACTTGGCTTACATACCCATTGCACATGAAGAGGATAAGTTAGTGAGAGATAAACTGGTATCATAAATGCTACTGTTGATGGTTGCTGAACAAGTCAGAACTTGTAACTACCACTCACATTGTTAGTTTGATTGTTCTCTTTGTTCGGCCCTACCCCTAGAGAGCAAGGGATTATGTATAGGAGAAGGGTTTATCAGCAACCAAGTGGAAGAGTAAACTCAGTGGAACTTTACTTTGATAAGTTAGAGAATAGTTTTCAGATTGTGTAAGTTATTGTTTCTGCGACATCATTGTGACATTAGTGAACATGGTTTTTTTCAACCTAGCAAGGAATCAAAACATGCAAAGCAAAAATTGTGACAATGTTTTACAACATCTAGCAAGTTAGCATCAGTTAGAATTTTGACATTGAATTGCCTTGTCAAGATGGGACAAGTTTGAAATCTTTCCATTCCTTTCCTTTTGTGAATTTATGATAATTGTTCAATCTATATATGGAAATCTGTTTTTTTTTTTTTTTTAAACTGAAAGTATGGCCACACTTTGTGTTAAGGGCTTACAACTAACATCACCTTCACATCAACAAAGTGTCACAAATCACAATATCACAATAAAATATTAGAAAAACAATTTGACACAAATGAAGAACTTCTTCATTGTGATGAAACCATAACACAACCCTAACAGCAATGGAGCATAGCACCGTTGCTCAAGACAACAACTCAATTAATTAGAGATTTTCTCGCAACCTGCTGATTCCTCACAAAGAAAACAAGAGAGAGAGAAAAACCCTATATATATATATATATACACACACAAGGATGGAAATTCATCCACAAAATGTTTCAAGCATGTCTGCTGATGGCGAGCTATACTGGCATGTACACAAGAAATAAAAAAAAATGAAAACGAGGATGGAGATCACAAGCTTCTTCGTCATCAGTACCTATTTGGTGGAAGAAAGCCAGAAAGCGTCGGAAACAAGCTGTGATCAGCGCAGGTGCACTCCGCTTGAGCCTTAAACCCTAAAACTCGAGACGCTCCAGCGGATCTGATCCCCCGAGGCTGGCCTATATTGGGTGGTTTTTCGTTGTGGATTCTTCTTGTGGGTATTTATGATTCGGGGAGTAGGCGATTTTTTTTTCTGATTGCTTTGGAAGTGGATGCAGGTTGGAATGCTGAGGAGGAGGTTGCACTTGTGCAAATTAGTAGCGACGATGGCTGCCAAGCATGTTGTTATCCCTGGATCTCCTCCTCCTCCTCCTCCTCCTCCACCTCTCGACGCCTTGCGGCAGCAAAAGAAAGCACTTCGGACATTGGTCCGGCGCCAATTGCGTGCTCTTCCTCCACTTGCCAAGGAACAAGAAGGTATGTATTGATGGGCCTCATCCTTTCTCCCTCAAGCTTTTCTTTACCCATCGCCATACATTGATTGCTACCAGATTTTGCTTGCACACAAACAAAACGCTCTCTAAACCCTAAATTACCCTTACTTTAAACCTGGTATCATGAAACTCTAAACCCTAAACCTTCCATCGCCATACATTGATTACTACCAGAACTACCCTTGCTCTAAATCCCAAGCTCTACTCAAGTCTGCCCACCTCATGAGAAAGGGCTTCTTGGTTGTTGTTTTTTTGTGGGGGGGCGGGGGGGGCGGAATTTTCAGATGAAGCAATCCAGAAGCATGTGCTGGCAGCAGATTGGTTTAGAAATAGCCAAAGAGTCTGTGCATATGTGAGCTGTGCAAGACTGCAGGAGGTAGAAACCTCCAAGATCATGGCCTGTTTGTTGCAACGACAACATGAGTTTCCAGGTGTGAGTGAGTGAGGGAGATGGTGTTCCTTAAAAACTGTACACATGTTGTTCTGCGGAGAGTTGCAGACCATTCTTTGGAGAGGTGGTGGGTTCTGTAGAGATTTGTAGGTTTTTCTGTGGAGAGTTGCAACAGATTGTTCTTTGGAGAGGTGCTGGGTTCAGTAGAGATTTGTAGGTTTTTCTGTGGAGAGTTGCAGCAGATTGTTCTTTGGAGAGGTGCTGGGTTCAGTAGGGATTTGTAGGTTTTTCTGTGGAGAGTTGCAGCAGATTGTTCTTTGAAGAGTTGCTGCCAGTTGTTCTGTGGAGAGCTGCAGAAGATTGTTCTTTGGAGAGTTGCAGCTTGTTCTGTGGAGCTTTCTTGGAATGATTGCATGGAACAACACAACTTTGTTGTCGTCTGTTTCTGCATCCCTGCATCACCAGCCCCACAGCATCCATTGCCATGGCATATGCTGATGACAGTCCATGCTGCTAAAAGGTGTAAAGCTTGGCTAACAATATGAGTACCTATTTGGTTAACAGAAAAGAAAGTATATGTGCCACTCATTGAGGATAAAGAGAGCCACATGTGCATGCTGCACATAACCAACACTGATGAAGACCTGGTGGCCAACTCCATGAATATCCTGGAACCCACAACATTGATGCCTTTGGGTGATCCTCGAGCTAACAGTAAGGTTTCATTTTGCCCGTAAATTGATTCCATTGGTTTGATCAGTTGCTGCTGCATCAGTTGAATGCTCAGCCCCAGTGAAGAAGTTGGGTGTTTTGGTATCTATCTTTCACCGTTCTTGTACGATGATTGCCTGGTTGAACTTGATGATTAAAGCCTGGTGAGGTTGTGATAACTTGTCTGCAGAGTGATGTGATACTATCATTGTATATGTCTCTTGAGTGCTAGCCAACATGATGACTGAGTCTCCCATCACTTCCAAAACTTGTGACAGCAACTTAGGACACAGATTTTGTATAATGGTCTTGCCCAAATTTTGGGTGGATTATTGCATACTTGCCTACACCCATCTTTGTGAGCTGATGAAGTCAATGGGTAGTCATTGGCAGCTTGTCACTGCTATTTGTGATGAATTGATGGTCTGACACTTTGTGAGCAACTCTCATAAGGTCATGACTGCACTCATTGTCATGTGTCCTTCAAATTGTTGTTGTGGAGATATTTCTGCAATTTCATAGATATGTGATAGTTGTGCTTTATTTGCACCGTTGTGGCAAGCTTTTCTGTGTAGTAGTGTCAGCAATTGGGAGGAGGCCATTTGGCAAGACTGGTATCCAATTCAGGGCTTTTGGTCTGATAAACATACTGGTTTGGTGGGTGGTGGGATGCTAAAAGTGATGCAGAGTAATGAGCCTGTGGACTTATTTTTACTGCCAGGTACATCTGCTATCATGTACTGTCTCATATTTACAACTCCCAAAATTTGTTACACTGATTTTAGCTTTGGTACTAGTTTTTATGTGAAGTGTATGACAATGCAAGGCCAGGCATGATCAAGGCTTCTTGAAAATGACATGCTCAGGGTTTTTTTTTTGTGGCGAAATTTCACAACTGGTAAATCTTTTTTCAGAAACTGAAAAACCAAGCATAAAGAAATTATGACTTCTAGGGATTTTTTTTGCCATTTTTGGAAATAAAAATAATTAAATATTAACCACATCTAGACCTAGGCACTTCCTAGGTCACCACTTGTAGCAGCACTTCTGTAAAAATGCTACAGCCCACCTAGGACAGTCATCATTTAATGCTAATTAATGCTGGGGATCCTTGCCAGTGGACCTACTTGAGGAATTACAAAAAGAAAAAAGCCCTGGACATGCTACAAGCTTGATAGGTTGATCTGGGCCTGTGTATTTTGGAGCAGGATTGGCATTTGATAAAAAAGGTGGGCGCCTTGGCCGAGGTGGAGGGTGAGTGTTAAGAACAGAGCAGAATTCTTCCTATGAAGTTTGTGCAGGCTTTGTACTACCCCAGAAGGAGGAAGATTTGGAGGTCCTTGCTACATTGCTCACAGAAAGGAAATTTTATTGTGCTTTCTTAGGTCTGTATGTTGTACATTCTCAGGATCAGGCTGAAGGAAGACCCTATCTCTGTGTACTTGACTGCAGGCTCATAAAGACCTTCTAATCAGGACTGAAGTTTGGTCTGAACCTCTGTGTTCAAATCTGTTCTGTGGCAGGTACTATGATTTGTTTCTTCAAAACTATCTGCTTCTTGCAAAAGACAAAGGATGGAAAAAACCATGGCTAGGTGAGGTTTATGTCCTCTCTGCTGCCCTTGAGAATTTTGTTTAGTGTACAGCTTGCTGCCCAATCTAGTCATTCTTTGACTTCTCTCCCTGCTCAGTGTGCACTTTGTGCCATATGTTATTTGAAGCAGAAGCATGGAAGGTTGTACAGTACAATTGCCAAGACTAAGCTCTAGTAACTCAAAATGCATGCACTTGCTAAATATGGGGTGGTGGTATGCAGTTGCACTGGCATACAATGTGCAGATACAAGAGGACTTGGTGCCAATGACTTCCACAGATATCAATATTGATGCTCTGGTGTCTTGTAATGGGATCCTTCCCTTCAGCATTCAGATGAGGAATACATCTTCAAGCTAGCTTGATCTTGCCACTGCACCATTCTTGTTCAGCGCAAGCTACACCAACACGTGACAGTCCCTTGTTTCTTGAGTGTCCTCCCATCTGTAGCAGAAGACTCATTTCTTTCTATTCAGATCTGAATCCACACAAGTAACTAGCTTATTGCATTGACACTTACATCCAGATGTATGTTGGTAGTAGTCAGTCAATAGAGTCCTGACCTGCAGTTGATTTATACCTTGGGTTCCATCAGGAACAATATCCTGCTCACAAGAGTGCATTTTACCAAAAAGGATTTGAATTTGAAAGTCCTACCTTCATAGTTAGATTATTTATTAAACTGTCATCTAGGTTTGAGGCAATTGTGTAGTGTAAGCTTCCAATTGCGCCACATGTCACAGACTCAAAGAACATGCAAATATGGCTGTTCTTGAGGATACCAAATTGTTGGCAATCCACCCTTCACAGGAAAGGCTTTTGCTTGATGAGTAGCCAACCACAAGACATGGGTCCCCTTCAAAATCAAACTTTGCTTCTATGGTACCAGAGGACATTTGAAAGTGGAGCACTGTTTTATCCATCACTGCCCTCTCAAACCAGATCCTATGGTGACTCAATTAGGCAATTGAGTGTCAACTGAACTGGCAACTGATTATAATATTGTGATGTTCAGTTTCAACCAAAACATGAAAGTTGAGTGCAAACAGCAATGAAGCCTTGAGTTGGGTGGGACTTTCCACAATTGCAGAATTGTACAAGAGCACACATGATGATTTGGCATGCCAATCTTGAAGTCATGCAGATAATTCCTTCTTTGTAAGCTCTCTCTCTCTCAAGATTACTGTATGATGAGCAGAACTTTCAGCAATGAGATGAAGGAATTGTTGTGCACTTCTTAACTTACAGGATTCATTGTCGAGTTCATTGTTGGTTCTTCTGCTGATAGAGTCAAGGGATTTCTTAGCTTCACCTTCTTGAGATAGATTTGCTTCATTTCTTGGTGGATGTAGGTGTAGGAACTTGGATTCTTGCATGTGGTTGAAAGGGAACATTGTGGGTGTGCTTGTTGCGAACGGAAGCTGCATATTCACAACTTTGAAAAGCCTTAAGAGGTGTGTAGTCTATACTCACTGAACCTTCTCTTTTGTGTGCATTCATTTTGTGGTCTGAACTTCCAAGTTTTTAGGAATGTCTCTCCATGAAAATGTTGGCCTAGAAGCACATATAGACTCTAGAAAGTCTGGTCTGCACCTGAACTAGGTTTGGGTTGCATTACATCTTCAATGAAGTATTCAGTGTGACTAACTAAAGAGGAGGTACTCTGCCCAGTGCACCTCAAATTAATTTGTTTTGAGGTATTGTTCCTTAAAACAAAGAATTTGCAATATTGAGGTGAATCGGCACACCTTGTTGATTTAGTATCTTGCATGAGTCAAGGTTATAGAGAATAGCATATGAATACTAGAATTTGAGTCACCAATGAGTTTGTGAATACATGATGAATCAAAAGTCTAAGTTTGCCAAGTGTGTAATTTAGCCATATAAAAGAATCTAGAATTATTTTGAACTCCATGAGAACTTTATGGGTCTAGATGAGTTCAAATGAGGCAATGTGTTTTACTTCTACTCCAAGAACTATAGTATTTTTATTAAATTGATTATTTTCATAAAAAGAAGGTTTTTGAATGAAGTATCTTACAACTTCTTATAAAAATGGTTATGGTTTTTTTAATTATTACATGTTTTGTATTTAATCATTTTGAATAAATATAAAATTTCAAAAGTTCATAAATTTTGTTAGATTTTATGTTTTGTTTTGAAAAATGATCAAATTTCAAATCATCTCAAAATATGTTAATTTTATGTATTATATGTTACAATTTTGTTTTATATGTCCCTTTTGTTCCAATTACATGTGGGAATGTTTTTTTGAAATTATGAAATTTCAAAAGAGATTTCAAACCTTTAAAAAATTCACAACATTTGAATTGTGAGTGTTTTGAATTTGAATAATAGGCTAATTTAACATCTTGGTTTGTATTATTAAAAAAGAAATCTATTGAAAGTGTTTAATCTTGTCCTTTGTGAAATTATCCTTGTTTAAAATGGGTTTTTTTGTTCAAGTTCAAAGTCTTAAAAAGCGAAACTTAAAATTTAATTCTAAAGAGTTTTTAATTTTGAACCCTCCACATTCATATTAGTCATTTAAGACTACTTCCCATGAGTTTCATATGAAAATGCATATATATAAAATATGTTGTAGGGTTTTGACATGATTTTTGATTTTTTGAACTTGTTCTCACTCATGTGAAGATGATAAACAAAATAAACTTCAAAAACATTGCAACCTATTGAAGTATAGCACAAAGACAAGATTATTCACCTTATTAAAGGTCAAATGACTTCTATATTAAGAGTGAACAAAATCGAATGGTAAAATATCTTTCACCAATTTTAAGAACTAGTAGTTTTCAACTTTGAATTGACCATACACATTTAAATTGAATTTATCTCTTCCAACTTAAAACTTTAATAACATTTTTTGTCACTTCTTATCCCTTATTTTTTCATTTTAAATCATACAAAAAATTGACACAATACAATGAGTTATGGTTGAATAACCATGGTATATAATTTCTTTATTATATTATTTCCTTAATTTGTATTCAAAAAGTAAATGCAAGCAATGAACTTGTATTTTTACAAAGTTTCCCATATTGGTAGGGTTTATAAAAATTCATTATATGTAACAAACAATAGAATGGTTTAATTGTAGCCCAAAAATTGAAAACATATATCTTTTTTTTTAATTTCAAAATGTATTTCCTATGTTTAGGATGAAAAAATTAAAATACAATTTTTAATATTTTTGATCCATATGAATTCCATAAACTCTATGTTAACATTCTTTTAATAAAAAATATAAAACACTCATGTATAACTTCAATTGTTAAATTTTACATTAGTTTGACCTCCAATGTTTGAAAAAAGAAATGTGTATTTTATTCTTTTAAAACCTTATGTTATTTCTTTTTTTTTCTTAACTTTTTCTATTTCATTTCAACTCTAAACCTCAAGTTAAAAATTGATCAAGATTATGGTTACAAATATTAACGTTGAAATTTTGGTTATTATCAGCATGAATATAAATACAAAGAAATTTGTTGATGAATTCAAACCTAAAATTTACTCATTACACTTTGCAAATGTCATTGACACCCATTTTAGTTATTTAATCATACTCTAATTGACCTTGTGTGATCCATTCCAAAACACATTGAATTTCTTTTATTTTTATGTTTATATTAATAAACATTATATCGAATGTAATCAGTATGTTTCTAACAAACAATGATTACAAATTTTTTATTTTATTTCTTTCATTTAAATGTGAAAAAACGATAATAGCTATTAGTATTAAATAGCATTGGTATTAATTTAGAACAAAAGTAAATATGATGTTATGCACTTCCTACTTGAATTTGTTCAATTTGATTAAGGTTAAGCATCCCATTATATAACATTTGTCTGTCACCAAATATCTTTATAGATGAAACAAGTGTTTAAAATCAAAATATTACAAACTAGCTATCGCCATTCATTGGCAATTTTATCATTAAACATTTGTTTATGAAAAACTTTGTTTGCAATATGTTTAAATCATATTCATGTTATATATATATATACTTTTGTATGAAAAAAACCCACCAATTTAAAAATAATTTTATATTGTTTAAAGGGGTAACCGTACACACCTTGAAAAAATATGTATTTCTATTTTTTTAAATGGACCCCATTCTTGATGAAATATTTGTGTTTGATTTAAACGGGTAGCCATACACACCAAATGAAATAATTGGACCTTTTTTTTACAAATTTTTTTATAAAACTAAATTAAACACCAAAATTGAAAAAATATGCTTGGAAATGGGTGTGCAATGTATTTTAAATTTGAAAAAATAATTTTTAAATAAAAATGAAGACACATCAATATTGATGGATGAATCTTTAAAAATGGATGTGATTTGCACCCATTTTATTTTTTTTGAATCTTATTTTTTAAAAAGATGTGAAAAAACCAATTTGAATGTTTAGTTAAAGATGAATTTATTTTGAATAAATATATAAATCAAATACCTTCATTATGAAATGGCAACTATTTAATGATGAAATACATTTTAAATGTTTGCATAAGGTTGGATACCTTATTAATTTATAACTCATTTTTACATTACTTACCTTTTATCATTATAATTTACCATTTCAAATCATTATTTTAATTTGTTTGCAAGTATTATTATATTTTCATGTATGCATAAATAACATGTCCAAACTTTCAAATTCTATTAAAAACATCTTCACAAGATTTTAAAACTTTAATATTTTATTACATAAAGTAAATGATAATAACAATGTATGTTTAAAATGTGACTTAGAACCTATTATAAACTTATTAAAAATCAAATATATAAGATCAAAAAGAGTACGAGAAAAAATCAAATTTAAAAAATAAAATTATACAAAACCAAAAATCTAATGGTAATTGACAAATGTGATGAATACAAATTTGTTGTCATAAACAAATTATATAATGAAAAGTATTTTAAGTATATTATTATTAGTTGCCTGTAAACATAAGAATGGAATAATAATAATATTAAAATTCAATTTCATAATTTTTTCCAAATTCTCTTTAATTGTGGTTTAAAATTCACATTCATTGCCTACACAGTAACACTAAATGAGAATTTATTTTGTACAATTTTTTAGAATCATCTTTTACTTTTATATTATTCCTAAAAGTTAAAAAGCAAAAGAACATATATATATTTTAAAACATTTTTAACATTAATTGAATTATTATGATTTTTAAATTATTAAAAACATACCTACCATTGAGCTTGAACGTAAACCCTAAAATCCATTAAAAGTTAATGCAAAAAATACTAAAATAATCATATTATTCCATGTGCCTCACCAAAGAAAAATGACATGTTAAAATAAAAAACTACTAATTTAACACAACTTATATAAAACATTAACCATTATTCTTTTTCTTTTTTTGTATTTGAAATACAATGCAAAAAACAAATGGACAGTAGAAGCCTTAAAAAACATTATGAATGATGTGAAAAATGGCTTCATATTATTGAAAAACATTAACTACATTTGGATTATACCTATCACATTTTTCTTAGATCTATCATGTGGTTATAATTAATTATTTAATTATGTCTAATTTAAATTATCTAACATTGTTAACCTAATTTAATTTAATGTCTAATTTCAGTACAAATTAATTTCTAGACTGAATAGGTTCATGTTAATTTGTGGATTGGGTATAAAATTCGAGTTCATATGATCTTAAATTTTTTTTTATGATTTGAAATTTTAAAATAATGTGTCTTTGTTTTACATTTTTTTTTGTTTATGTAATTTTTCATGGTACATGGTGTTTACGTTTAAGCTTGGATTTGTGCGTTGTTATAGAGGAATTCATTTTCAAACACAAAAAAAATGATCAATTATTTTTGTGTTATGATTAATTTTGTTTTATTTTGAACGATCAAAAAATAAACTAAAACTACTCACCTTGCCTCTTTCAATAGTAAAAAATAATTTACAAAAGTTACAAGTAGTAAAAAATGACAAAAAGTAATAAAATGTGAACCTTCAACAATAAAAAGTGATCTACAAAAATTACAAATAGGAAAAAAGTGACAAAAAGTAATAAAAGGCGAACCTTCAACAATAAAAAGTAATTTACAAAAGTTATAAGCAATAAAAAAAAGTAACAAAAAGTAATAAAAAGTGAAAAAGGTCAACAAAAACAACCTCGCATTATGCTTAAATAACCCCGCACTACAGTGGGTTTTTGGTGGTCAAACAGACTCCAACCCTTCGCATCATAAATGTAATGTTTAGATCATATGTGTAGGCCCACCCAATGTGCTCTCCAGGCCTCTAATCTGAAATAAATCCAACTCACTACAAAGTCAACATCCATCAATCACCATCTTTGTATGGACAATAACCTCCACCTTGATGCCTGAAATGCAACTATTCAACATATCATATGTTAATCCTCCCCAACACTCCATCAAATCCTGCAACCGGTTTAATTTAGTATGTATCATGCACATAATAGTTTGCATGTCATCTAACATTTACTTTCATATCACAAAAAGGATCTCATGACATAATATCTGATAAACCTTGATCTTACCCATATGTGCGTCAATAATTGGTCTAAAGTCCAAAGACCCATAGCCTTTCACATTGCACATCTCATGCACATTACCCTCCCTAAACTTGCGAGCCTTGCATTACACTTCACTAGACTTATAAAATTGCAATTCACCTATAGGAAATTGGACCCCATAATCAAACATATTTTCTTTATTGGAACAAAAGAACCCATCCTTGCACGATATCGTTGTATGAAACAATCAATCACCGGCTTTACATCTGGAATTTCCCACTTCATCCTAAAAAATGAAACTCGACATATTCTCGCTCTTAAAGAATGCAGAGCATTTGACATAGCAAAGATGAGAACATTAACTTAGTTCCGTGATAGTGCTAAACTATCAAAACTACAAGTCAATGTCACATTAAAGGCTCGACGTAAAATATTCACTAACTCATCCTTGAATGCAGCCCTCTGATGCTCATCACTCCCGGCATACACCTTGACCACTATGGGGTCCTTAATCACATGAAGCCAATCATCAAACTGTGGAAGATCCCTCACTTGCACCTTATAATTCGTCGGGCGAGCCATAATTCCAAACAACGTTGGTAAATCCCTAGTAAGCATCATAAAATAAGTTGCATGAAGATCTATATATTTTGGATCATTAATTTCGGGATGTTCCAATAAATTAAAGCATGGTCCATTGGGAGGCGAAAATTGAACAACAGGAACATTTACTTTGCTAATGAAGGGTGTATGAATATACAAACACCTCAAAGTAGAAGTTGGGTGGATTGCAATAATTAATGGACGTGTATGTGCTATAGGACCACCTACAAGACGACTCATATGTCTAATAGGAGGCATATTGTAAAAAAATCTACAAAAAATCCAAATCTCAAATGCAACAAATGTCAAATATATGTACAAAACCAAACCTCAAATCTACCAAAATGCCAACTACACAAAATATATTAAATAACCCAAACATCAAACGTCTACACATACCAAATGCATAATACTTCAAATGACAATTTCATATATATATATACACCGAATGCCAAATGTGAAAAATGTACAAGTACCCAATGCAAGTATCCAATGTAAATATTTAATGGAAGTATCCAATGCAAGCATCCAATGCAAAATATCTTAAATCATAACTATTGATGTACAAATGTACAATGAAAGATTTCTCAAATCAGAATTTTTCAAATTTTGTGAAAAATGAGGAAAAGTCAACCAAAGACTGAAATGTCCAAACTCTCAAATTTTGTGACAACACAAGAAAAGTCAACCAAGGACTACAAAATCAAAACCCCCATGTCTTCCAAATGGTAATACATTAGGGAAATTTTATTGCAGCATTGGATACAGAATATTTAAAAATGGGGGGGGTTTCATCTCCAAATCCCTTTAAAAAACCAAAATTAGGGCAAAATGCCCATGTAACCCAAAAACCCCAAAACTTCTATATATTACAAACCTTAAACTTTTAGGCAAAAATAACTACACCATTAGCTTCAGAATATTTGAAAATGGGGGGGAGTAGGTCATTTTGAAACTTTCAAATTCTTTAATAATTAACCGTTCATGCCCTCATTTATTCAGCCCCCCCGAAATTTCATACCCCCATATCTTCCAAATGGTGATAGATTAGAAAAATTCTATTACACCATTACTTTCAAAACATTTGAAAATGTGGGGTAAGGTCATTTCAAAACCCCAAAAAAAAAATCCAATTTTGGTGGGAACACCTATGTAACCCTAACCCCTACAACCCTAAAAACCCCAAACCCCACACCCTAAATACCTTACCAAATGGGTTACATGATGTCCAAACACGCCTATTTGTATCATTTCTCTCTTTACTTTCTACTTTTTGGGAGACATCCCATTCCACCCTCTTCCATTGCACAATCTTGATGATTAAGACAATTAGGCGTTCAAGTATGTTAGAGTTACAAGGAATTGACAAATGCACAATTCAAGATCATTCTAAAAACTATGTGCCCTGCCACCTGTCGAACTTGGATCCTACCATCATCATGTCGACTTGGATTCCTTCACTTAACTATCAATGTCAGGTATGTTAAAAGACAAACGATGTTGATCATATGCTACTTTACGATGATTATAATGGTGGATACCATCTATTATGCTTCAAGTCGGAGCTCATTCAAGTTCCCGCCAACATTTGATATTGTTCAGCATGTTTTCCTACAATACTTTGATTTCTATTCAAACCATGACACATTTTTTTCGGCTCAGGTTTGGGGGGGGATACATGATAATTTCATCTCAACCTCCTCTTGTGCATTGTATAGATATGTGCATGCATATTTTTTTGGTTAATTAGTTTTTACCTTTGATTAGTTTTAGTCTTTTTGTTCAATAGAGTTTATTATGGATTTACACCTTTACAACACCAAACTTCATGACGCTACACGTCATGACAATAATTAATGTAGTACATGATGCATAACCCACAAAATTTTACACCTTTCATGGCATGGAAAGGGTTATTCTAGCATTTGAAAAAATCATTCATGGATGACTACAATGAGTTTGTGCATGCCCATGAAATTCAAATTGAGGAATGCTAATTATATTAGTCACCCAACTATATTTTTATTATTAGGAGGATTGTGGTCACAAATGATGCAATAACAATTCCCAACATTAGTTGGCAAGTGGAAATGAAAATGTTAATGGTGTCATGGACGTGAAAAAAATTAAAACGAAATTTCCAAACCACATGAACAAAGGTAGGCCTAGTTTTAAATCTAAGTGATGAAATTAAAAAATCAAATACAAGAACATGATGTGTGCACAATGTGAATGCAAAAGGACTTTGTTCCAAAAACATGACAAGAACATAACAAATATATGTACCCAAAACTAATGCTAAACAAACTAAAGGTAATGTGGGATTCTATTTCTATTTATTCGCATTAGATACCTAGTTCAAAAAAGTTTCTCAATAAACTTCTAACTTGCATGTGGCCCGTGTTCACCTATGTGTGACCCATGTGCACCCATGTGTGGCCCATGTCCATCCATGTGGGAACCATAATAAACTCTAATTTAACCAAAAGTGAACTGAAATTGAAATATGAATTAATTGAAAGTTACTTAGTAGTGAATTAAAACTTTATTGAAATTTAATTAAAAATTAATTAAAAGTGAACCAGAAGTAAACTAAAGGATAACTACAATTGATTAAACGTTAACTAAAAGAAAATTGAAACTAAATTAAGAATTAAGCACACAAGACCAAGCTATGGGATTTACAACTACAAAAATACAGTCATACATGTCATCTATGACAAAAGTTGACTACATGATTGTCTAGTCCAAATGACGATGTTGTGAATCCCACTAATCACATTATCATAGCCACATTAATAACTATATTTCACCATGACTATAATCACAAAGGACATAATCTCAAATCCAATGAAACACATTGTAACTTCACAAAATGTCATGTGTCACAATTTTTTTTAAACCAAAAGAGGGAAAACCCTCTTTTCAATCAAATATTGCCACATGTTAACTTTTTAACCTAGGGGACCTAACCTAAGAAGCTTAGGAAGCCTATCCTAGGTCACCTAGCTTGGAAAGCCTACTATAAACAACCTAGCCTAGGTGCTTAAAAAAAATTCATAGGTTAAGGAAGCCAACAAGGCATTTAAAAATTTAAATGTTTAGGTGTCAAGGTTTGTAAGTGGAAAGAACTTGAACTCCCCACCCTCTCCTATGGGGAACAAGTCCTTCACCATTGCACCACAATATTTATTTATGATAAAATTTACTTATTGTTAATTTATAAACAATATTGTTTTAAACTCAAGTTAACCCAATTCACCTTAAGCTAACCTAGGTTGACGTAAGATAATTTAAGCCTAGTTTTAGGTAACATAGGTTAATCTAAATTAACTCAAACATTCCTATTCTAAATGTAGGCCTACTTACCATAAAATGGATATTTTATTAGATGGTAAACCAATTCTTTTATTCCATAACATAATTAATCAAACCATTACAAAACTTTATTTCTAAACACACTACATATTGAAAAAAATGTACAAATAAATAAAATAAAATTATAAGACATCAAGTTAGCACAAACTAAATGTCAAAATCTTTCCATTTCAACGATCAATCGGGGGAAATAAGTTGACTATGATGATAAGAGGTGTGTCCTAAAAGGGTGAAAATCGGAAAGTAGTTAAGCCTACCACTACTACCCAATTGAAGATGGAGGATGTGTGCATTCATAGCAATGTATTCCTTTTCAACCACCAATTCATATTTCAAGCACCTTTATTCTGGGTACTTGTTCTGTTGCATACTTAGTTGGGGGTGCTTCACATGTCCAATTTTTTTTTTAATGTTTTTTTTGGCAATGAGCCAATTTGATTGGCCCATCACCAAAAAGAAAAAGTTGAAACTATGGAGGCTCCCCAAAATGGAAGATTCTATGGAAAGAAGGGGAAGACTTTGGGCAAAACATATGGGATAAAAGAGAGGTGCTATTGGGAACACCCTTGGGGAACACATCGAGAACCTGATGGGAACCCACTAGGAACTTGAAGGGAACATGTTGGGAACAAAGGAAAAAAATCCTCCCACCCCCCACCCAAAACTCAAAAGAGAGGAAAAAAAAAAGGGGCACTTTGAGTGCATGCTGAGCCTTCTCCATTGGTTACATGAAATTTCACTTTCCAAAATTGTTGGTCACCATTTTTGGCTTGGGCTAATACCCCCATTATAAACTAAACTGGAGGGTACTTATTTATTTATTTATTTATTTAATCATTGATTTGCAGTAAAAACTAATTCCACTACAAAGCATCAAAACTGGCTGTCCCGCCTAACAAAACACCCGTGAAAAAGTTGCATGAATAAAGGTGCATTCACACTTGGTGTTAAGGACTCTAGTATTAAGTCCCCTAACACCAAGCTAGTCATTTAGAACCTATAAACCTATTTACCACAAAAAAAAAGTTATATTGTCAAGTTAACATGCAATTAATATTAAACAATCACCCAATTAACATTGGGTACCACCTAAGATGCCACCTAGATTTTCACTTAACACTACTGGCTGACTTAACAATAGGTGTGAATGCACCTTTTAAAATAATAATAATAACAAATAGGTAGCTAGAAACTTTCTAGTTATATGTACTACTTTTATTGTGAAGTGTGAGTTCATTTCTTGTTGGGAACTTCATGAAACAAACGAAAAATTTCCTATTTAAAAACGACTGTTGTTGGCTTCAAGCTTGCCATAAGGGGTGGACTCTAGAGCCAATAGATACGCGATGACCAGCCGCTTGTTTTCTACTTCCTACGCACGCACACAAAGTGATCCAAGTTTCAATTTATAGCCATTTCTCCTGCACTAGCCTACTCGGGTTCTCTAGCGTCGCTCTTGATTCCTGTTGTTTTTTTGTTGTTTTGTTTCTCGATACCCAGTCATGGCTGGAAGTTCGGAAACGGACAACAACAGCAGTAGCACGGGCTTGGAAGTGGATGTAGCAGCGGCTGGAGGAGGAGGAGGTGGAGGAGAAGCGTTGGCCTCAACAGCAGTAACAGGAGGAGGTGCTGCGGTGACGACAGGGGAAATGGCAGCAGCGCTTGTGTCTGAGGGTTTGAAGACTGAGAAGGACGATGATGAGGTGGTTTATGGCTTCCAACGGCCGGAGATGCAGAAAAAAGTAGCGTTAGTTGGAAGTGTGGAGCATTACGAGAGACATGTTTTCCTATGCTATCATGCTCCGGAAAGCTGGCCGTCGAAAATCGAGAAAGCGGAGTACGATCCGTTGCCGAATTCCTTAGTTTCTGCACTCCGGAACCGTAAGACGGACTTGCCGAAGAAGGTCCGCTTTTTCGATTCCCCTCTGTCCTTGCTCCTTTTTCTTGCTGGTTTTTCTTTTCGGTTCTCCTGTTGCCTTTACTTTTTTTGTGTTGGGATTGAGCTCCGGAATCGGTTACATCAATTTTTTGGATTCAGCCTTGGAAATAGCTCGCAATAGAATTGCAGGCGCCTGCGATCTAGAGCCATCTTTTTTGTTTTCTATATAGCGGAAGATCTCTTTCTTGTCTTAGTTCAGGGTCGTTCAGATCACATAGTAAGGTGATTTTCCCGTCCAGAAGTTTTCTGAGATCGAGCAATTTCTTACCAACGTAAATGATTTCTTTGCTTCCCCGCTAGTCGGAGTCTGTTTTGGTTCATATGGATGCAACAATACTTATCTTGGGAATCAGTTCTAAGGAAAGGGCCATTTTTGCACAGGGGTACCAAAGTGTGTTAGGATTGAGACGATTTGTTGTTTTCTGTTGTATTTATTGGGAAGGATTTCTCAGATGAACCTTTTGTGTGTGATCTTGGCTTGTTGCATTTTGCCTTTCAACTGGGGAATTCAAGAGAACTTGTGCTGCTAGTTTAGGGTTTTCCGGAGCTGAAAATTCCCAGAAGTCAGTTTCTCTAGTCTTTTTTTTATCCTTGGGCCATGGCCCAGAGATAAATACTCTCCAAAGAGAACTCAGGAGAAATGGAAGGTTCCTTCCACCCTAATTTATACTATGCCAATTGACATGTGTGTTGTATTCAAGCCGATGCAATGAGCAGTGGTGGAGGGGCTATGTTCATATGTGCTTCCTGGAACCATAGAAATTCTTCTCCAATTGAATCGAACAATTAATGTCAACAACTGCAACTGATTTGTCCTGTTGAGTGCTCTTGTTTCCATTTATGCAGCAATTAGGTTCCTTTGTGTGTCAACAAAAGACTTGCAAAGCCTTTTGAGACCAATGCTTTAAGTTTGGTACGCAATGAGCTTGTGGGTATGTCCAATTAATCCAATAGGGGCTTTATTTATTGGTTTGCAGACACGTTTGACAGTTGTGGAGGGGCACAATGAACCTTTTGCAACAAATGGCGACCTGCTCATATTTCCAGATATGGTTAAGTACAAGTTAGTTCTTTTTTCCCTCAATCTGTGCTTCATTCCTCCCATATGGTCATGGATAGGAGATTTTGCATCCAGTAGATGAGTTTCAGCCATCTTGCTGAGGAGGGAAGCAGGCATGTGCTGCTTGGTGATGCTAACCTGTTAACTTCCATAAATGTCTTAGCCTTTGTGAATTCTAGATTTGAGTAAGCTCCTGCTAGCTCTTGTGCAGCCAAAGGTTGTCTGTATTATAATTTGATCCTGAAGCTACTGATGGATGCTAAGCACTGAAACTCATCTTCCAAGTACAGTGTCCCTGTGTCCAATAGAGAGGGTGCATGTCTGCACTTAGCAGCTTCAGCTTCCTCTGAAACTCAAATTTGATCTGCTTTACAGGGGGTTAGGCGAATCAGATGTGGAGTCTTTTGTGGATGAGGTCTTGGTGGCAGGAAAGGAATGGGCCCTTGGGACTCCAGAGCCACTCACTGGATTCCATGTTTTCATTTGTGGGCATGGCACTCGTGACAAGCGCTGTGGTAGTTGTGGACCCCCCTTGAAAGAAATATTTTTGGAGGAAATCTCAAAGCTTGGGCTTGAGGACCAGGTTTTTATCAGGCTTTGTTCTCATGTTGGTGGCCACAAATATGCTGGAAATGTCATCATTTTTGGGCATTCTGAGAATGGGATTGTCACAGGCCACTGGTAAGAAATCTAGTACTGTGCATGTTCCCGAATGCCAAAGTATTGCACAATCAACCATGCTACCATGGTCATGGCAAGCACCCGTTTCCAATCAATTAATGTCCTACCCTATAAGTATCAGTATTCAGGACTAAAGCTTGACATGCAGCTCTGACCAGCCAGTGTAGCTAGATGGCAGGTTCAAAGGCTGCCCAAATTAATGGAACCACAGCCCAAATGAAATCTAGCTTAACATTTTGGTATGTGGACCAAGATTTGGCTTTGATATTTCAGTAAGGATCGACCTGGATCTTCCATCAGCTTTAGTTTCTTGACATTTTAGTTGGGTTGAAGAGCCTTATTTCAGATCTAGTTGGTTTCATTCCTTAAGATCCAATGATGATTCCAAGTCAAGCAATCTGGATTTTTTTTGGTCCAAGTGTTGGGAGCTGTAGCCACCTTTCAGGATGTTCACAATGAGTACCTAGGTCTAGCACATTCTTTGAAGGACTTCTTTTTAGAGTATTCCAGAGTGGTAATTGCATTGGTTCCTTCAATTAATTGATGTGTATGTCAAAGTGAAGGCCTCTGATGGTTTCTTGGATGATCAGGTATGGATATGTGACACCAGATGATGTCCTGGAACTAATTGAGCAGCATATTGGTCAAGGGAAAGTCATTGATCGTCTTTGGAGGTAAAATTTTGGATCATGCCGATTGGTGTAGCTTTAAGGTCACACTCATTTGAGAGGGTAGAGGTTCAGGACATATACGAGCATGTTGTCTCAATTGTTTTATATTCAATCCTGTGGTATTTGTCATCATAAGGATATAACTTTGTCGAACCAGAATCCCTAGTTGGGAAGCATCCCAGTTATGTACACTTTCTCTGCTGTCAAATGTTAGGCTGCTATTACTGATTGGGTGCAAGTGTCCAGCTTGTTCACCCATACTCTTTCTATAGTCTATAATACGTGAAAGAAATTGTTGGTACAGGGGTCAAATGGGTTTGACAGAGGATCAGCAGAAGGAATGGGTGCAAGAGAGGATAGCAGCAGGGCTCATAGCAGACAATGAAGTACCAAGAAACTGTGCCTGTGCTGAAGTTCAAGAGCTGGTGGGCACAAACGGAACAGTTCAACAAAATGGTTCCATCAGCCAGGAGAAGAAAATTTGCCAGAAATGTGCACCAGTCCTGCTGCCACGCATTGGCTCACGTGACCTTCACAAGATGTGTGGGGATGCTGAAGAGGAAGAGGCTGCTGTGCTCAATCAGACATTGCCTAAAGACAAGAAGAACTGGAGTTGCAATTTTTTTAAAATTCCCCGATGGGTTGAAGACTGGGAAGTTGATGATACAAAAGCTCTCTTGGCGGTTGTTGGGGCTGCCACATGTGTTGTCCTTGCCTATCACCTCTACCGCACCTCTGCACAAAAGCAATGAAAGGAGAATTTGGGTTCAACACCCAAGCTTTCTCTTTGTACACATCTTCATATTACCTGTGATGTAATTTAGTGACCAGTTCATCATAATTCTTTCCATTCCTCAAATTGGGCCCAATGCCCAATCGATCACCTTATCACTTGTCACCACTTCATCTCCTGAAGTTTCCTGGTGATAAACATATTGATGTTTGCATTTTGAGCACTTCTTTCAGCACATCTTCATGCTCCTCATCTATTTTCTCTAATCATTTCTTGGAACCAGTCTTTTACCGATCTCTATTTACTTGCTTTCATCAATGGCCCACTCAAAACAGAGATTGGATCTCATACAAAAAGGTGTAAGTCACATTTCTTGCAATTATTTTATATACACCCTGCAGAATTTGATCTGGTCCTTGTTCTATATTAGAGGCAGATGGAGCAATGGATATTTGTTGACCCTCAATATAAAAGAATGTATCACTGTTTATTTTTGGGTAAAGGGACTTTTTTTTTGGATTGGTCATGGAAAGCTTGTGAAGATGTAGCCTGTTGATATGAGAAGTTTTATCTGCTGTGAGTTAAGTGGCTTCTTGAATTTTTAGAGCCTACTCTTTCTTTGCTAGGAAGCTAAGAGAGTGATGCCAATGTGAAGTTCAGTAAGGGAGATAAAAAGTGATTTTTAGGCTGCAGGTACACAGCATATGAATCCCCATCTGTTGTGGAGCTGTTGAAGGTCTTGCACACCCAATGGTTGGGAGCAGAGGTCAGCCAAGTTACTCCTGAAGTCTTACAGAGGTCAGTTATCGCACCCAGGGTCACTCTTATTGTGATTATTGTAGCTTTCTATGGAAGCAAATCCCATACTGTGTTTATTATTTCCATTGAAGAGTCACAATTAGCATATGTAAAGGCAATTGGAAATCCTACACTTTTGAGGGTTGTGCACCAGAATAGAGCCCTGATCTTTGCCAGGAAACATTATGTTATGCTAGCACTCTTCCTTGTTAGTGCCCACTGGAGTCTCTAAAAGCGAAGCATGTGTAGAGTGCATGTTGTACCCTTTGGTGCTAGGTCTTGATATTAGGCCTTGGTGTTATGCCATGAGAATATTAAGGTATTATCTTCACTCTAGTTCCTTTCAATATCATAGGTAAAAAGGAAGAGGCTGAATCTGTTTCACTCTGTAAGGATTCATTGGGCTTACCTGCTTTTCTTTAGGCATTCAAAAGCATATGTGTGACTATGGCATGTGTCATTAACTAACCCATTCTATGTTTTATACAGAATGTATGTGTTTGGTTATTTGGTATAGGAAGTGTTGTTGGTCAAATGATATCTATCTCATGGTGGAATCTGATACTTTGCACAAGGTGTTTGGTGATTTCAGTTTTCACTCTTCCATTGACAAAGTGAATGCTGTTCACTAATGTATGGATCATGGACAGTTTTCATCATTGCAATTGTGCCCAGCAACCTGGCATCTTGATTCAGCCCTGAAGATGCTGGTGACCAGGGAGTCCATGATTCCCATGTTGAATTTCTCTCTCCAGGGGTGGGGTAGTCAACTGGACAATTGGTGGATTATAAGCTGATACTTGCATTATTCCTCTTGCTCTTGGAGTGTGATCCTTGCCCCAGGTGTTTGATTTTGTTGTGCCCTGTGATGACAAAAACATTCATGTTCTATGTTCCTATTTGAAGCACATGTTGTGTACAGGGCTGAGAAGGGATGGGAATCCCCACAAGTTATTTCAATGAAGGAAAGCAAATTGTCAGAGCACCAAATTGTATCACAGCTTACACAGAGAAGTCATATTAAAATGTGCCAACTTTGCAGTTTACTATCTTCTGGGGACCACGTCTTAGACAAATGCAACTCAACCAGTGGCAATTCTACTAGCACTTCAAAACAAAGAGCCAGAGTCTGGAACACTTGTGGCATGGTGGCACCTGTGTATACTTGTTAGGTGATAGCGGGTGATTGTTGTTGAAATGGAACAGATAATACTTAAGCGCTGGGCCCTGTCATTACGGTAAAGAACTCACTGATTTGGATGTTCATTGTAATTGTCTCGAGCGTCTTACATGGAGAAAGTCTAGCTATAGTACTCAAGTCAGTGAGGTAACACTGGAAACAACAGTAGTGGTAGTTCTTTTCTTCCAGGAAAGATTACTTTTGTAGGTGTGGATTGGATTGCAAACTATAGAAAGATACTTCAATGTTAGTCATTAATTAACATCATTTGTGAGCATCTCAAAATGATGTTTAGTAGGTTGATGGGAACTTGCAATGTTAGAAATTCTGATATTGTGATTTTGTGACATTTTGTTGGCGTTAGTTGCAAGCCCTAAACACCATACTTATAGAATATTAATAGAGTTCATGGAATCTCATCGAATGGATCGCGAGATTTAGCTAGTTGTTCATTACTGAATTATCACTAAATTCATCCAAATGGAATGAAATCCATTTTTCGTTCATTCTCATCCATCAACAATATCCATTTTTCATAACAACAATGAATATAATTTAGGAAATTGCTTAAAGGATTCCTTGGATGGGCTTATGGAAGGCTCTAGAGAAGCTTGCAAGGCCTTCTTTTGCTTTAAAAAGTTCTATTTAGGTTAAATACATGTAATAGCAACATGTTACACTTAATCTAGTCAGTTCACCACTCTAAAGTATGATATTGCAACTTAGCTTTGTGTACATTAGTGTCCATATTTCATGTTAACTATGTAAATTGCATTTGGGTCTTTAGAGGAGAGGGAAGTAGGTGGGGTTGAAATCTTTGGTGTTCTAGATATATTGTGTGAAAAAGCATGTAAGAAACATCACATTGGCTATGTGAATAACAATGCAATAGGTCATTTGTCATTTTTTTGACATGAATTACCTCCAAATTCTTAGTTTGTGTGTAAAAGTCATATGTGTCTTCCTTTGCATGGGTAATTGATACCTTGAAGAAGGCATTCATTAATCCCATAAGGTCACCCACACCCATGCATGTGGATATTCAAACTACCAAATAATCTAGGGTTGATATTGACCTAAGATTGACACTAAATGTTATTGAATTCCCCAAGTGAAGCATTGCAAGGTGAAAAATAACTTGGAATGTGAGCCTCCAAAATTTATATAAAGGCCCATGTCATGAAGGAAGTAATTTGAAGATCATATTTTGTCAAAATTTGCCAAAGCATAAGAACCTATGTTTGATTTAGCAACCTTTTTTAACAAGACATTAAGTAACTCACTAGTCCCACATGTAGTTGCTAAAAGTGGGTTTCCATATGAAAAATATGATTGAAGCTTGTGTATCAAATTTCATCAAGGTTAAGTGAAGTCGGCTCTTCTTCTCCCTCCGCATCTCTTCATGCAAAACAACCTTAGATCTATATTCACCAATCACCAACACAAGATCTTTATTCACTAGGCACCAATTCTCGGTGACATTTCATTTATTCACCAAACCTTTTAAACTTATAAATGGTTTTAAATAAACTAATTAATTTTTATCATTGTAAGGTTTCAGAATTGTAAATTTGAAAAAAAATAGGGTGAAAACTTGAAGTGTAGCCTTCAAATGATAGCCATTTACTTTAAGTTTAAAATGATAACCATTTTTTAAGTTGAAGTTTCAAATTGTTGCTTCCACAAGCTACATTGTCAACACATTTCATCTACCATTGTTTACTTTTAAATGAATTCAAAAACCCATTCTTACCATAACCTTACTCTATGTAAACAATTCATCACCATTGATGAAATATAGAGTGGTCATCTTTTGTAGGTCAATTAATTGTAAAAGGTCACATTAGTTTCGAAATTGGAAAAAAAATTGGAGGAAGATATGTTGATCATGCTAGCTTCGGATAACATCCCTCTTTTTCCATGGTGAAATGATGAGCAACTAGGTAAAGTTTTAAATAGGACAACAATATCGATAGTTAATGTTTTTAGGTCCAAAAAGGTGTTTAATGCCTACTCCCATAATAAAATCTCAAGACCAAAGCCTATTCAAAAGAAGTTCAAAATATTTCATGAGAAACAATAATGGTATGCATGCTACCTCCAACATTACACACAATGAATGGGTCCCCCAATGGTGCTTGCAAAAGATAATTAAAATCATGACACCACCAAGAGTTACTTTCTTGGGCTCTTTTTCTTTAGCTCCAAGTGAATGATTAATGCCACAATGGTGATGATTGGGGGGGCGAGATGGGGGGAGAGGGGTTACCCTTTGTATATTTAATGAAACACCAATCCAATAAACACTAATATTTGAAATAAAATGGATTTTTCTTTGGTATGTTATGAAATAGTGAAATATTGAAGGAAATTTTTATTAAAACTGAAAATATTTAAAATACATATATTGGTATCTTTTCATAATGAATTATAAACAACTTATTTACATTTAAATAAATCATTATTTTTACCTTTTAAGGAATTTGTTGCACCTTTTTCTTGCAAGATGTTTGAAGAAAAATGCAAGTGATTTCCCTAGGCACTCAAAGCACAAGATTATAATTCCATCAACCACAGTTAAGGTCAATTTTTTTGACAACTATAAGGTCCTTCATATTGTCACATGTGTGATCCTAGCTTGAGGCTCATGACCAAACATGAGAAGGGAAGTGGGCTAGAAAAGTGTTTACAAATTTAAGCACACTCCCACAAGTGGGTCACATTCCTCATTTGAAAATCTAAAACATAAATTATGGCCAATGAAAGGTCAACAATCTAATTAATAGTTCAATTCTTGATCATTAAAATGTTTGACAAAAGGCCAAAATGTGTAGGATTGGAACATGTGATATAATATTGGAAAGTTGTTTTCAAGAGCACAAATTTACCCTTGAGATCTTTTGAATTAGATATGTAAAAGTTACGAGCTTACAAAGTTACAGGACTCAAAATTTGAAGTTTTGGGAATTTCAAAACTCCCCATTTGGGATTCCTTGGAAGTTGTGTCACTTTTATGTAGTCCCAATCACCATCTATGAAATATACTATAGGGATGAAAATGGTGATTCCTTTCAAGTTTGGGTTACAATGAGTAATTTGAATGCATGTTTCCCATGATTTCATTTATGCAACATTTTGGTTCCCATTTGCACTAATTTTGCCCTCTTTCTTTGATTGTGCAAATTAAGTTCACTTTTAAATCAACTTTGTGAACTTTCCCTTGTCCCATCTTGAAGCTCCCATCTCTTCTTTCTTTGTGGGAATTAGGAAGCACACTCCTATGCATACATCTTACTACAATTGGAATCGTCATTTTTTTTGCCCCTATACCATGTAGCAAACATAGGGGTGCATCAACATGAAACCCACAAGGAAACAAGTCAACAAATGATGAACATAAAGTTATGAAGTTTTAAAAATGTGCAATGAAGGGGTAGTTGCAAACCACACTAGACAAAATGAATGTTTCAATAATTGTTTTTTAATCATTGTTATGTATAATTATTTTTAAAACATTTATTTCACAAAAAAAGGATTCGCTTGTGGGAAGCTAACACATGAAGTCTTTCAACAATGAAGAAAGCACAACAAAATAATGAATGGTCAATCCTAAATGGATTTAATAAATATTTTGTCAATCCATCTAAATTCAAATATGGACATTTATCTCACAATGTGTTTGTACTATGTTTTTGTAACTTTGAAACATAACACTTAATGTCAAAAAGTTAAGTAAGGAAATATCCTATTTGTGAAGATATTGGATCATATTGTATTTTTAAAAGTTCAAAACAACAATGTTTTTTTTTATATTAAACTTGATTTTTTCAACACTAATATATAATAATAATAAAATGTATTAAAATGAGTTTAAAATGGTGGCCCAAACTTGGATTTGGAAATAAATGTTAATTTTAACATCATTTTCAAAACCAATTTGAGAATCAAACCAATGCACTAGGCTTAAATTTCACCACAAAGGAAATGAACTTTCAAAATAGATTATGAAATGTCACATTTGGTCTACACTAATGTGTTTTTACCCAAGGGTGGCAACAAAACCAACTATAAGCATGGTAATATATAACAACAAAGTTAAAGCCAAAATCTCCAATATCAACTTGCATTACAATTGTTTACCATGGCAAAGGAACTTGTGCCTTGAATGAAGCCAAAGAATATTTATATTAGGTATTAATTATTAGTAGGTTAGTATGTGGGAAACCAACATGTAAGCCTTGTTACTTATGAATCCTTCCACAATGTTGATAGTCAAACCATTTTGAATAAACTAATATTATAAATGGGTATTTTGTGTTGTCACCTCTCAATTACTTAGTTGGAAATGTTAAATACACATGGTATGTTGAGAAAAAATAATCTTATCACATGATCTTACCATGTTTAGTTACATCATCATCATTCCCCATAACTTCAATAACTAAAATTAAAACTTCAAATAAATATAATGTACCAAAATTTGATGCAAATATTAATTTTTTCTTAAAAAGGTGGCTTAAGGTGGGGAAAAAGAAATCTCTTATAATACCCTTGTAACAATACATAAATTGTTGACATGTCCCATTAGGTTGTGACAAATTTTGATCATGGTCCGTTGAGATTAGAAGATGCCAAAAGCATTATCCACACCCTTTTAACCCATTTTTGCATTTGAATGAAATGTTTTCTTTTTTGTCATGTACCTTGTGTATATAGTATATAATCTATATGAAGAAGTTCCATTTTGTGTAAGTGTTGTCTAAAAGATAATAGTACCACATGTAGGTAAATTCATTAATTGTGAATTCCAAGTTAATTGTTATGTGCCTGTTATTAAATCTACCAAGAAGGAAACTTATAAAGCATATTCAAATCATTGTTGCTATTGGGTAAACCAATGAAATGTGTGAAATGCATAGTGATTGGTTTGCTATTGCTTCCAAAATGATGTTCATGATTGTCTTTGTTTCAACCTTATTTTGAAACTACCTTTCCCATGCACAAGACATTATTCCCAATCCCAATGCATATAGTCTATAGATACATGAACATTCTATAAAATTCTATTCTCATTTATTCTCATTTTCTTTATAACATCTATTATACTCAAGGTTGCATCAAATAGTTGGACTCAAAGCCACCTCAAACTGATTGTGAAATGATTTTATTGTCACACTCTCAAATAACGTGCAACAGTCATGTTTAGCATATGTAACCACACCATATGCAAGCATGTGTAATGAAACAACACATTTCTAGATGGAGGAAAACCTCAATTTATTCCAATATCATTTCAATAAAATCATGTGAACACACATCATCCATAATTCAAAGAAATAATACCATGTTCATTTAATATTGACTTCCAAACAATCTTTAATCATAGACAAGTGTAGGTGCAAAGTAATCAAGATAGATAAATGACTATGCCTTGCCTCTTTGTCTCTAATAACATTTGGAGATTATTTAGGCTTGGATCCATCACAAGTCATATTGTAGGCTCCTCCACATTGTCTTCTCACCTTTGTCCTATTCAACTCATCTCAGAGTTGTGCATTGAACTTGCCATTCATCCACCTCTAAAAAACCATATGATCAAAGATTCACTTTCAACTAAATTCTTTAAGTATAGATGTGAACATATTGAACAATGCAACTCTAAGATGCAAGTTGTGAGGAGCTCTTGAAAACATTATCATTGCATAGTAGATGTTGCATGCAACTTTAGTAAATATAGTTCATGAGGGAGTTTTTGAAGTTACTATGACATAATGGAGGTTGTATAGAACTTTAGAAAGTAGTTTGTGAAGGAGTTTCTTAAAGGGGTAGATTCACCCAATAAAGAAAGGGAGATATCACATAGTGGAGAGTTTGCACCTATCTCAAACACATAGTTTTATGAGGGAGCTTTTGAGTTCAATGTTGCATAATGAAGGTTTACAAGTTCATCCAATATGCGGTTCATTCATTTGGGAATTCTTGAATTTGGTGTCAACCAATGAAGGTCACTAAGCTCCATAACAATGGTATGTGATGAAGGAGCTATTACAATTGATGTGAGACAATGGGTCAAACCATACCATGTTGATGGAAACATGAGTTTTACATGCCACTTTACTCATGTTCTGCATTGGGGTCAAGTGAAAAAGATATGAACCCAAGTGTATATGGGTTTGTAGTTTGTTGTTAAATAGTCCTTTTATGGAGCCAACATTGAACTTTATCTTATACATTTGAAATTTAAAATCTACAAGGTAATTGTCATGATTGATACATTGTTGATGCCCATAAATTGTACACACAATATATGTCAATATTTAGAGGCATCCAAATTGAAGTACAAAGTTGATTTTCCTTAAAGGGTCCATTTCTTACCAAAGGAGCCAAGGATGTGTTGATTCACATAAACTTTTACACCCCCCTAACTTTGAAAAATAATTGCATCATTCATAATAATTGGAATTTAATGAAATCAAATGCATAATGTTTTTATATTTTTGGATTTTCATCTCAATAATTTTTTTGTAATTCCAAGATTTTTCATTAGTCAAAAAATCAATAGAAAGTATTGTACAACTTGATATTGATTTTGGCCTAAGACTTTGAATGTCCTTTATTTTATGTAAACTAAACTAATAATTATGAAAATTTGTGGCTAGTCATATGTCGATGAATATGAAGGCCTAGTATTGAAAAGAACTAGAATTTATGTTTTGTTTATTTATATTCATTATAGTTTTTTTTAAAAATTGAACATGTTTTGACCAATAATATTACAAAATTTGAATAATTTATTTAAAGACAAAATGTTTATTGTTGTATAAGTGAAGGCATGGTTATATTTTCATGGATATTGGATGTGCTATATTATCATGCCCATATGCATGGCCTCATGCATGACGGCTGGTTATAGGCATGCCCATTGTGCCTTTAGGGTTAAATGTACGTTTGTAGGGTTAATGTACATTCATAGATGATTGTACACTATTAGGTGCTTAAGGTTTCAGCTTGTTGGTGGTTGTATAAAAGGCCAAGCCTTTCCCTTTCCCTTTTAGTTTTTCTAAGAATTCCTTTGTCAGGGAAAACTTCTTCCATAGTCAAAGAGTTTCTTCCACACTCAGATAGGATTTCTAGATGGTCTCGATAGCCATTACACCGTTTACATACATTACATGTTCTTTCCTTCTTTTCAATACACAAAACTTTCATCTCAGCCTCCTTTTGTGCATTGTATATATGTGTGTGTGTGCATTCCTTTTTGGTTGATTAGTTTCTACCTTTGACTGGTTTTAGTCTTTTTGTTTAATAGAGTTTACTATGAATTTACACCTTTACAACACCATACATCACGACACTACATGTCACGACAATATAAAATTACCTGAATATATGGTGAATGTGTTTTGTTGCATTTGGAATGATGTTGAAGAATGTTATGTTTGATAAACTTAAAGTACAATATGTCATTGAAGGTTTCAAATTATCTTTTTATAAAAAACTTGATGTGTCTATTTTTTTAAAAAATTATTTAAAGAGTAAACATCCAGTAAATAAAATTAATTGTATTTAATTTGAAAATTCATGAAAACACATATAGATTAAACATTTAAAGTTGGCACTATCATCTTTCTATGAGTTTTAGCTAAAACATGGAAGTCACATTTCAAATGTGATAAAATATAATCTTTACAAATGACATGTTTTTAGTATTAATTAACTCCCCATAATGTGTCTACACTCTAATGATAAACATGATAATCTATTTTTTATAATGTTTAAAATCATTAACAATTAAATAGATAAAAATGCAAAAGATTATAAAATTTAGATGTCCCACTTGGTAACTAATCAAGAAACTTGAATGGCTACCAAATAAATTAAATTGAATTTTTTATATATTATGAAATCCATTTTCCAAAACAATAAACCTTCTAAAACCTGTTATAAAAATCTAAAACACTGAATTTTATTTTATTTTTCAAAGTCTAAAAACTTAGGGCCATTTATCTCACAAAAATCCTTTGTATGAATTGAAAAAAAAATTAGCCCGAAAAATGTGGAATCCCCCTCCACTCCCCCCTCCATTCCCAAGCACACCCCTAAAAGCACCAATTCACATTGACCAATGTCAATAGCACATTTTAAAAGATATCATTATCATTAAATTGAAGTGAAACATGGAATTATGTTATTTTATAAATATTTTTACATGCTAAAATAGTATCCACTTTGAAAACATTGTTTTGAGTTCAATTGTCAACTTTTTTAATGTCAATGTGCATTTGTGGTTTATTCTTACTAAAAAAATGATGGATAAGAGACAAAATGATATGAAGTTAATCAAATGTGATTATGTTGCATTAATGAAGTTATACCAACCTTAAAGGAAAAGCATGATTTTGAATTTGTTCCTCGTTGGATAATTAATTTACCTAGTGGCCTAATTTATATAGTTTTGATCATTTATGGCAACATCAGCTTTTAAAAACCGAATAAATCAAAATTTTGTTTTTGTGGAATTTCAAATGGTTGTGGGTGAGGTTTTAATCAAATAAGTGCATGCACTGGGCCTCTAGCTAGTGAACCTAGATACCTACACTTACAACTTGCACCAATGGGGTGGTAGGAATCATAGGTGGGTAAAAGGGGGTTAACTTTGAAAACTCTTTTATGAGTTAACCCATTTCAAGCATTGTGACCCCTTTTAAATTGTTAGTTATTTTCGACATTCCTCACATTCACATTGCAAAAATTGCAAGGTTTCATTTTTGTGTGAAGAACCACATTTCATTTTGGCTTGAATTTTTTTTTATCCACACTTAACTTGGTCATTGAGAATGCCATATTAGGATGCATGCATTAGTGTCATGTGAAAAGTTGTTTTCTAGCCCAAAAAGCTTGAAATCCAACCTTGGGAAATCTTGTATGACTTCAATCTAATTTTGTTATTTCATCATCCTTTGTTTGACTGTGTTTGGAAAATTTCCCAATAATGTTAAATGTGTAAACTTTGAATCCAACGGTTGGATTTGTAATCTCATTCATAAATGAGGAAATTGGACCAAGTTTCTAACTAAGGTTTCAAATACAGATTAAATGGTTGGAAAAAAGGCTTAGGTTTTTAGGAGTCATGGCTAAGTTGAACTCATGACCAACTTTTTTAATAATAAGATTGGCAATGCAAAATTTAGTGTTTGATTATAAGTTGATATGGCACCCCCCAAGAAATCCTTTTCTAGTAAATTATAACATGTTCTCATAACATAGGTTACCAATTTCATACATAGAATCACACAATGAAACTTAGCAATATGATGGAAAAGGTAGGGTGGACTTTGAATGATAGTCTATTTGTATGCATGAATTGATGAAACAAACAAAAGTATAGATGTTGGCTATTGAATATTGACTAGTGTTGGCTCATTCCTTGTTTTTTTAAACATTTGTATTATTGAGTTTTGTTGTTTAAATTTTTTAATGGAACCTTGGGTGCAATTCTTTATTTTCATAAATTATTTGATAACCTCCAAATTTAAGGTTTATTTTCCTTTCAAAAATTTAAAAAATCTTTCAAGTATAATGTTTTTTAATGGAAAAAATGATTTTAATTTTATTGGTTTTAGCATTATCAATTAATTTGACCCCCCAAAAGACACTTAGTATTTTTGCATGTATGTTTTCAAAAAACTCACAAATTTTTTATTCAAATAGTTATCCATTCCCACATAGTTGTCATTCAATCTTTGATGGAGGAGGTCACGGAGCAATGTTCTTGTACAATTTGACATTCTCCATCATGTTTAAAAATTTCAATGCTAATAAGTTGGCCCAAGAATTCTAAGTAACTAGTCTTAATCATGGTTCCTTGCATATTCCAAAAAGATGATTAAATGTGATTTATCATGGTGTAAATTAAAAACTTGGGGGATTCTTCACTTTAAAAACAAATTCAAAGTTTTGCAATTTGTTTCTAGGTTGTCAAACATTTAACTTTCACTTTACATAGCATGGATAGTGGACATCATAAGAATTAAAAATTTATGTAAACATCATTGTGACTTAAAACTTGTAGCTCCTAAATCACATATTCCTCTTCTCACATACTTTGCTTTGCAATCACATTTGCCCAAAGGCACTTTAATGTTATCACTTTCATATGGTGTTCCAAAAGTCCATGGATCCCCTGTATACAACCAAATTAACAACATTAGAACTATTAGAATACATAAAAATACATATAGAAATCAAAAGAAAATAAAAAGATGGGTATAAAACATACATACAAAAACATAAAAGGATATTGATTATATGCATAAAAAATATATTTTTTGAATTTTCCTTAAACAATCTTTTTTCTCAATCAACTTCTTATGTTCTTTGATCATACAATTTTTAAAAGCCAAAAAAATAAAGATTGTTGATAGACAAATGATACATTTCTAGAAAGACATATACATGAAAACCTCATTATTTTTTATGCATGCATGTTCAAACTATACATAATATATAGATTCAAATTCAAAAGTTAACAAATAAAACTCTCATGCACATGTATGACAAATCAATGGGAATTTGACAATAGGTCAAACATGTACTTAATGCATGGTCAACATTAATTCAAAATATGTACCATTAACTATGGCTAACAAAATAACCAATACCCAATTAATTAACATTTATAAAAAATTGATTAAATTTTTTAGAAAGGTTAGATTTGTATTTAATACACGAATAACATTAATTCAAAATATGCACCACTATTTATAACTATCAAGGTAATTAATAATTCATTAATTAAAAGTTGTAAAAAAATTGATTTTCGATTTACAAAAGTCAAAATTTTATTTAATGCATGGTTAATACCAAAATGAACATCAGAAGGCCAATTCTTGATAATCAAAATCATGTAATCCAATTTCCCAATTCCAAGCCTAGACCATCAAAGATTGTGATCACACTAGCAATATTGAAAATTCATTTAATTTTGCTTTGTGAACCCTGGAATTCCAAATACTTGATGAACCAAGAAAGATACATGTGCAAATTGCGTCTCATGTTTTGCCCACCTTAGCAAAGGATTTTTCGTTTTGGCCAATCCCACATTTGATTGTTGACATAATTGATTTTAGTTCATTGTTTAGGACTAAGATGATGGCAACATCATTGGAGACAATTTGCCCAAAAAAGGTATCATCATCTTCGTTGTTTGTTGCCTCCATAGATGTTTTCATAAGATTCAAATAAGAATATATGTATATTAAAAATAGACACACCAATTTAATATCTTACTTTGCAACAATTTGAATTGCAACACAATTACACACAAAACCATGTATAATTTCCATGTTCTTGAATTGTGGGTTGAACATGATAACCAACATGTTGTCCGCTTTCAAGGCATAAATGTATGACTTTAAAAATGCCAAGAAAGGAACCAAGACATTGCAAACTTGTGTTATCATCCATAATTTTAACTCTTGTACCTATGAAGCAAAGTCATTTCAAATCAAAGGTTGATTCAAGGATTGAATCTTGGCTTGTTCACTCTTCATGGTAATACATAATGTGAAAACTAACACAAATGCATCAAATAACAACAAATAGTCTTGGCTTTGGTTTAAGATACATTGTTTAACAACTAACATTAGGGTTCCAAAAACTATTTTAACAATAGCCCACTTTTGGCGCATTAGCATATTGGATGAAAGATGTAAAACTTATCATTGCCCACAAGATGACATGTGAGGTGAACCGTGTTTTCACAAAATTTTTGAACATACACATTAGTAATCTTGCAACAATACAAGAATCCTTCCATTCTTGCTTCTCCTTTTCTAATTTTTTTGTCCAAGTTATTTTGTTTTGCAATGATGTTTAGGTAAGTTTCAAGGTTATTTTTGAAAATCCACTGCATTTTTTGGCATCATAAGTAGTGTACTAGGCTCGCTTTGACATGGCATGTCTAAAATATAAACCAAGAAAAGGGCATGGTAATTGAAAAGGAGAACAAGAAATCACACTTGTCAATGCATTTATTAAGGTTGAAAGATTTGACTTTTCATCTTTGACATAAGCAATTACTTTGACAAGAAGACCAAAAGTATTTAATAACACTTCTACTTGGTTTGCCATGGCTACTATTGCAATATTGTCCACTTCAAATAAACCAATAGTGGCATGTGTAAGTTGTTGAGAACTATTAATAAAACTCACAATCATGGCAAATGTGTCACATCTAACACATGATGTTCAAAGATCAAATGAAGTTGTGCATACAACACATGATGTAAGAGAGGGGATAACATATTTATTTTTGGTTTTCTCCACAACACTTTGGAGAACTTCAACCATTAGTTGGTGTTGAAAAAAAACACAAAAAGAACACATTGTCATAAAACCATGTGTCTTAGCCATGGATTTTCAATAAAAGATAAAGGTTGATATTCTTTTGTGACACACAACATTGGATCCTCAACAAATGCCTCTTATGTAACATATAACTTGTTATATTGTGAACTGCTACCAAAAAAAATTGTGACTTGAAAAGGAGGAACACTTTTCCTTTCCTTTGATTTTTTTCCTTCATCTTTTATCATTTTCTATGCAAACAACCCCCACCTTTTCTATTCTTCTACATATTCAATAACAACATATTTTCTCAAGGGCTTGTACTAAGGTCTTTGTTGAAGTTCATAGGCCCTTGCTTTTCCCATGGGCAAATTTCCTAGAATCAACATCCATTGGAACACCATGCACTACTACAAAAACATGGTTTTTTTGTTAGTAGCATTGTGATTAACATGATTGCACAATTAAGTCCATTTGTTTGAAATCATTAACTATGTTCGATTTGACTAAAATCAGAATAAAGTTTTTTTAAAACTAAAAGAATTAATTATCAATCAAAACAAACATTATGTTAGACATGTGGTGTATATGGCATTCGTGTGAAATTGTTTGATTTGACTAATGTGCCTCAAATCAATCATCTTGATATGACGATAATGCTACTTTTGATGATGTGACAATACTAGAATAATAAAAATAATATTTTAAAATGATTTTTGAATGGAATTACCAAAAAAATGAAAATGATTTTTTAAAATTATTCAAATAAAAATAAAATTGGGGGACAACATTTGAAATATAACAAAATGAGATGTCAAAAAATGAAAGATCAAACTGAGTTTTTAACTTATTAAATAAAAATTTAACTAACATGCATGTGAAATTTAAGCTAATTTATTTTAAAAATAAAATAAAATAATAACCTAAAATTATAAAATTTATTACAAAATTACAGACATGTGAATTTTAAAACTATAATTTTCAAAGTGAAATGAATTTCATTGTGAGATTTTTTTAAATAAAAAATTTAATGAGTTTTTTTTTCTCCCCCAAAGATATATAATATCTAAAATAATCTAATTTTTAAAAATTTGAAATTAAAAGGCATTATGAATTCAATGTAATTATCAAACTAAAAATGAAATAAATTGAATAATGATATTAAAAATGTACATTTAAAAAAAAATCATTATGAAATTACCTAATTATATTATAGGGTTTCAATGTGTCATGTTAAAAAATATGTATTTACTTGTTTTGCAACAACAATATATGTCACCATATGAAATGGTGGTCAAGTTTGTAAGTTTGTCACAAGTTCGTAAAACTTTAATGTTTTTAGAATGGAGTCAAAGTTTTAATGTGATTTTGGATTCATCCATAATTTAATATAAAAAAGATAATAATAATAATAATTCCATGTCAATTAATAGTTTCAATCATCTCAATATTTCAAATTACCATGTCAACTAATAGTTTTGTCATCTTAGTCATTTCAAACAATCATTTTAGTAAAAACATAATCAATTTTTGGCATGAACGATTGGTTTGATCTAACTAATGCCAAATTATTTATTTATTTTGATTTTGACATAAATGTTAATAATAGAAACCAAGATAAAACAATGATGGCACACAACACATCACATGGTTTGGGGATTGTATGAATTGATCTTTTCACCATCATTAACAACAAACAAACCCCAATAACTTGACACATGATGAAAAGGATACCAAAATTTCCAATTGGCCATAAGTTGTGAAGCAAACAACACGCAAGCTACATCTACCTCCATATTGGATGTTTGATGTGATCCAATATCTTTAGTTGTTTGTAAATCATTGTCATCTTCATCAGTTACATCATCAATTATTTTTGCTACTATAATGTGAGTAGCATTTGATGATGCCATTGAAAGTATAAGCACCCTAAACTACATACATGCAACACAAAACAATAAAAAAACAACATAAGCAAAAACAAAAACTAAGAAAAAACAACAAACGTACGCAACACTAAACCAAAATAATAAACATTAAAGGTTCTTGGAAAATATAATTGGGTTCTATTGCCGTGAGGTTTGGTAGATAGGAAAGAATTGATTGTCGAATGATTGGACACAATATTTGGAGGTTATTTAGGTTTGAGAAGGAAATAGGCATGTTACCATGCAAGTGATTACTTCTTAGGTTGTTGGAGACAAAATGAATATACAAACCACACCATATCCCATTTCAAAACAACATCAAGTGAAATAGAAGAATAAAACACAATAGTTGTTTCCAATCTTTGTAAACATCAAACAACATGATGTTCAACATTAGAAAAAACTTTGGATTGGTAGCTTCAACTTCAAGTATCAAGATGCCATCTTGTAGATTTTCTTACAAGAAACCGCAATTACATATATCAAATCTACACAAATATGCATCAACAGAATTCATTAGAATATCAAAACCCATATACGAAAGGTGGAAAGGGTTCATAGAACCCTCAAAATTGTCGAGTCACCCATTGAGTTGAGTCTGGCAGTTCATTAGTCAAAATCTTTTAAATTCCTGTATTTGATTTGCTGCTTGTGTCATGATTTATGGTTGGAACTTTGGCACTTGTGGGTTGTGTGTAGGGACACAATTTTGCACTGGGCAAAGTTTGAGACTGGGGTTCAACTCCCCAAGTAGTGCTTTTGAACTTTGTAGCATTGCACTTGGACAAACCCTTTCACTCAGTTTCAGAGTTCTAAAATGTCTTGATTCGTCACATTGCCTATTCAATAAAAAATACACAATAACCAAACTCTGGCCCTTGAAAAAAAAAAAAAAGCCAAATATATAACCACAAAAAAAAAAGTAGTAGCCAATTGTTTTATTAAAAAAATGACTGGGGTAGCCATATTACACACTCCCTCTTATTACTTCAAGAAATCCAAAAAAATTAAAATACTCATATCCATGCCTTCAAGATTCATTCACCTTGGCATTACACAGCCAGAGTAGGGTATTCTACCTCTAGGGAGACCATATCTGGGTGAGGATAAGGATGTGAGATGGAGCAAGGAAAGCCCAATAAAAAAGCTGTTATAAATATCAACCCCACAGACAGCATTGTGATGTTTAAGGTGGACCCATAGATTGTAGTTGGTGCAGATTCTTTGGACTTTACTCAATTAACCCTAACATGGTGATCTATCTCTACCTTTCATGTAAAGCTTGTGAAGAAGGAGGGGGGCAGTCTCTCTGTGTTGCTGCTGCTGTTGCTGAGAAAAAAACAGCTCCAGGTGTTCTTGAAGCTTACAGACATACAAGACAACTAAACTGATATTAGATGATCTACTATTGACTAGGTATCATCAATGGTAGCTCAAATGATTTATTTCTCTCCTCCCCTTGAATATTCAGAGTCCAACCAACAACATAAGCCTCTTCTCAGATGGTGAGCTTGGGGCCTCTCAAGCACACTGATCACTTACTTGAACACAACAAAATTAGGGTAGGTCTGGGTGCAAATGAATTTCTTTGATTTTGGACCTTATGAACCCAATATTGAATGAAAGTCAAAATTCTGGATTTCTGTGAATTTGATTGGAAGTAAAACTTTGCATTCTGATTGCATGACTAGCACCTAACACTAGTGTACCATGGTGTTACCACATAAACCCTAATTTGTTTAAGGGGGCTGCTTAAAAAGCTTATGAATACCCCCCAATCCTTATACAAAAGCAGGATCTTGGAACCCAAATTTTAAGATTTCCTGGGTTAATTAAGTATATCCCTCTAACAACAGGCCTCACTCAAGAAGGTGAAGGTAGGTGCTGGTTCACCTTTGCCCACCAGGAGCTATACTTAGTTGAAGACCCAATTACTTGCTTGGGACCAATGTGGCTTTTGCTTTTAAATTTTTTTTGAAAAAAAGGTACAGCAACTAGGCTGCCAATATCATCATGAGGGTTTTGCTTTTTTCCTAGTGTCACTCTTTTCATCCTTTGCAAGTGGAATCAATCTCTACAGATTTTGTCGTCATATTGAAATGAACACAGCATCTGTGTTCACTCAGCACCTGCAAAAAGCCCTTCACTTCAGTTGAGGGGAACAATTTAACATGCAATTTAAAATTGAAACAAGTATTATTATTGTACAAGACAGGTGACTGTTGTATAAGCGTGAAATCCCAACCTCTTATCACTGCCTTAAAATTATGATGAAATTTTTTTTACAGTTCATCACTCTCACTCTTCTAAAACCCTAAACCCTGAACCTACACGTACATAAATCCAACTGAAGTATGAAATCTTTTGCACTATCCTACACTAAGGTTAGCATGAACCTACACATACATACAGAAAATCAAGAGGTGTGGAGGGGGTAGGGTTCTTAGGCCTACTACCCCTTAAGAGTGGGAGGGAAGGAAGGAAGGAAGGAAGGAGAGATCTTTATACATATAAGTAAGCATGAGATACCTCCCACTCTTAAGAATTAGGTGTAACATCCCTCATCTTTTTAAGAAAGGAAATTCCTAGAGATAAGGTGCCCTTCAAATACAATCTCCCACTACTCTATGTTGGGTTAGGCACTCAACATCTGTGAAGTCATCTACTCAGCACAATACACAGGCTTGGCCAAGGCAAAACATTGACTTGTAAATTGAGGCTTGTATCTCACGTAAAGCATCTGCACTTTTTTTTTTTTTGTTTTTCCCTTTGTATTTTCAAGTTGCTCTCTAGCTTGAATCTATCTTGTTTCACTTTCTCTGACTTATCTCATATTTATTTGAGATTTACATTTGGTTTACTGGATCTTCCAAAATTCAAAAGGCCCAATACAGGAAACCTTTGGGCCTTCGGAATTTCAAAAGATCCAGTTTTAGGATTAGTCATCTCAAAAAATAAGAGAAAAATATCATTGCTTTACGCATGGGAAGATCCCCGCTAAGGAGGCCTTTCACATTTTCGACCTCCCTGGGCTGATAGGCCTGTGTGCGGGATCTCAAATCTGGAAGGCCTCCATAGTGGGACCTTCTCTTATACAGACCTCATCATACTATGCCCATAACACCAACAACTTGAACATTAGCCTAAGACCACTTGTCAATGTCCAATTCATGTGTAGGGTAAGGCACTCTAGAGAGGGGGGCCAATGTGTTGCTGTTGGCTGGCTGGCAGCAGCAGACAGTTTTAGTATAACACACCACAGAGCATACATAATGGCAGGTCCTTATAATACTTCGGTCTTGTTTGGAGAGATGGTGTGGAGTTGATTTTTGCACCAGTGACAAGAAACCAGGTCAGTAGTACCCCAGAGCAAAAAGCCTTTGCCAATAAGCATTTGAGTACCTACTACCCATTTTACTACAGATGTCTTGAATGAAGGACAACCAGCTGCTGCTGGTGTGTCAAACAATACAGGTGCTGCACTTTGTTGCTGTGACTCCTGCCATCTTGCTTACTGACATAAATTGTGGGTTCAAAATTTTTGAATTGAATTGTGTGCTATAACCACCCAAGAAGAGTACTGGATTGTACCCACTCTCCTACTGCAACCTGAGTCAGGCCTGAGGAGGCCTGCAGTGTGTCATCAATTTGAATATTGAGATGACTTGTTGTTGAGCACCGAAATATCACATGCCTCAGCACAAATTGAGTTGGAGTTAAAGTCACTGAATAAGAGAAAATATGGTGTTAAGCTGCCAGTTCACTGGCAAAGATAATAGGCTCCAACATTCAAGGATTCACAAAAATAGGATGAAACATGGAGTTTGCCAATCAAAGTGTGTGATTAAGTGGTTTTACACTTTTTCTTAAGAATTGTTTGCCATTTTCTTTCCATCAGCATCATCAGAGTGGGCTTTACCGGTTATTAATGTTGCACCTTGTAAACTTCTGCCTATCTTTAGAAAACTTCTGTTCCACCCTTTACACCATGTAAAACCCTCAATTGTTGATGAGGCTGATTGAATATCTAGTTATGTCATCTCTTCATCACATCTTTCGAAAGATTATTATAAGAGCAGCTCCACCCAAGTGTGCTCACTATGTAGCCCTGCACTGAAAATCTCAGACAAGGTGCAGTAGTAGTCATCATCCAGTGGGTCCATTGGAAGAAGACTTCTGGGGGCCTGGAGGAATGGAGCTGGGATCGTGGAAATACGGAACATGAATACAAGAAGAAGAAGAGCCCTGGGCTAGCTGTTTGTGCATTTTCCCATGGCAACAACAGCAATCTTCCAAAGGCTCTTCTTCCAGGGCTCTTGGATTCATGTTCCACAATTCCAAGATCTTCAGACATTCATTCAAAGCATGTTTCTTTTTATTTGTTGTGATCTGTTATTACATATTTTGGTAAAGTGCGTGTTGGAACTTGGAACCCATTAATTCAAATTTCTAAAACTAGGAATTGACAATTAACCATTGTTTCGAATGGTTTCAGTTCACATTGACATACATATGTTTCCCTTCTTTCTCAAGGAGATTTAAAAACAATTGATTTACAGCCTTTTCGGCTGGTATCTATGTGTTTGCTCTGTGTGTGTGTGTGTGTGTGTGGGTAGCTCATTGGTTGAATGATGGATTGATTTGTACACAAAGATTAAAAAATGTTTGCAGCGATGTACCTTATTCATTCAACATCTTTTTTTAGCATGTTATTTTTTTTAATCTTCACTAGAACTTACCTTATTTCTTGTATTAGATTTATCTGTAAAGTCACCCTCTGTTTCACCCCGTATCTCCTCTGCTTTTGCTCCCTATCCCCTCTTTCGGTGGTATCTGCAAAGTAATGAAATTTTTATAAGATTTGGGTATAAAATGCTGAAACTCAGCATTTAATGCACAAGGTTGGAGAGTAATTATAGTAATTGTACAGGTAGGAGCAGTGAAAATATATGTAGCAGCAGTGGAGGCGGTCAGTAAAAAGGAAAAACAGGATGAAATTCAGTTTACCACCAAAATTGATAGAAAAACTAGTTTGGGTCCCAGTTATTTCCTGTTGTAAAATTTTCATTCCCAGTTAGGCGTTTGATGCCCTATTATGCCGAAATTGGCCATTCTCGCCCCTTATTCGCCCGACTTTACGGATAACTCTATTATATTGGTTCTAACATTTAAAAGCAAGTAATTGACATTATTTGTTCCACTAATTTGAACCTTATTATGCATGTGTCAATTAGTGGTTTGCTTAAATGCACTTGCAACCAGCCTATCAGCTATGTGAACATCCACTTACTTGCAGAAACCTAATGGAGAGAGATGAATGGTATTAGGACCCATGATAACATCCATGATTCTTTTGCTCCCATATATTCAAAGAAGCCAATTGTTTTATATTAAACCCCCACACCTTCCTACAAGTCATAAATTCTTGCCAACACATTGAAATTTGACATTGCTTTTTCCAAGGATGGGTGTGTAGGTACTTTGGTGAGTGCTGTCATCATAAATTGCTTATATTACAAGCTAGGATCATCTTTTCCTTTGTTTTGGCATTGACATGATGATTGGTAGTCTGTGAGCCCCCATATCGTGCAAAAGGAAAAATCTTCCTAAGTTTTAGTGTGATCACCACACCCTAGAAGAGAAGTTGCTTCCTCAAAATGTGCAAATCTTCAATCGTTTACTTAAACAAGCTGATGATTTTGTACACAACCCACACAAAAGGCAAAGTATTAGGCTAGAGAGTGACGGGCATGAACTTTGCTGATCCTTGGCATTAACAACGTGCTGGATCAAATAAAACACACATTGCAGAATTGGCAAGGCCCTATCCAGTTAAGTCTACAGAAACTGGATTCCTGCTGAATGGCCATTTCAGCATGAAAAAGGGAGAATAAGACCTTACAACTTTTAGCAAACTAAGCCCCATGACCACCCAAAAGAATAGTTGCTTGTTTGAGTAGTGCAAATCTTCCATCGCTTAGATAAACAAAGTTGATGGGGTTTTTTGCATCATTGTGCTTGCAAAATCAGGGACTCCAAGAGTCTAAGGCCCAAAGACTTTTTTTCTTTTAGATTATTAATTTGTTTAACTCTAAGTTTCTATCACACTTACTAAACAAAATCAAAGCATCTTTGGTTTAGGAGCGGAGGAGAGTTACGAGTGAGGTTGGCATCTACTTGACTTTCTAGCCTTGTAGGTCACCACCCTTACCTGAGACCCATGATGGGTAAAGCCACTACATCGGCCTTTTAGTTTGGGACTTTATTTGTCGTCTCAACCTTTTGTGTTCATATTCCATTTCATTAAAAGTGTCAAAAGCTCACATCATTTTGGTATGTTAAAACTCGAGGATTTTGCTTGGACTAGGCGCAACAATAACACCAACAACCTGTCGCCTAACTAACCATCCCCACCCAAAAGAAAGTTCATAGTGTTAGCTAAGGGGGCTTGGCTGGTGTCACAATACAATTGGAAGAAGAAGAAAATTCAAGGAAAACAAAAAAAGAGTGGCAACTCCCACAATATGTACCAACATTTTACATGGCTTGGGTAAACCAGCACCTACATTGGTACCATGGTAAAAGTCTCAATGTTTTTTTGGTTAGGGTTGCTTGTAGCAAAGCAACCATGGTCTTTTTTTAGTTACCATGGTTACAAGCAATTTCATTCTAAGAGTAAACCAGAGTCCAAATTTATCATTTCCGGGGTGAAATATGGTCACTAAAAGGCCCACCTCACTCAAGAAGGTGAAAGTACTAGTAGTAGTGTAGAGAAATGTGAATGGAAACATTTGAAACAATGGCCTTTCAAATGTCTTTGAAAATTTTGGTCTCAATTCTTGGACTATCTTAAAAGGGGTTGGGGGGGGGACTATATATGTACACACCCATTGAGAGCCTCAATCTGGATCAAAGTGACGGCTCAAACTTATCTCGAAATCCCCCTTGTCCTCCAATAGCCTTTTACACTTTCTTGAAAGAAATAGAGAAGAGTAGAAAAAGGCTATAAAAAGACAAACCTCAAGCATTTTAGTACTACATGAAGCACACCACCTTAGGGAAATGTGGATGTTGTTGCATTTTGGAAACCTCAATTACAAGTATCGGTGGGTTTGATTATTGCAACTTCCAATGATGTCGGATTAGGAATTTAGGAAATGAAGATGATGGTCCGTTTGTAGTGTTGTCAATTAGATCTTGAGAAAGTTACCATAAATTATAGTGGACAAAAAATGGCTATAAAAGAATGGCCTTGGGCCACAACTGGTACCATGGTAAGTAATCTAAATTGCTTCTAAATATTATAAATATCCCATACTTAAGGTGGATTCACACTTGGTGTTAACGACTTTCGTATTACATCCCCTAACACCAAGCTAGTCATTTGGAACCTAAACTTATTAACCACTAAGATTTTATGTTGAGTTAACATCCACTTAATATTAAATAATCACCTATTTAACATTGGGTGCCACCTAAGTTGCCACCTAGATTTTCACTTAACACTGACATAACATTAAGTGTGAATGCACCTTCAATATTAGACTAAATCAGGGTCTTTGAGTCCAAATCTGGCATTTCTTGGGTTTAATTTGGCCCACTAAGAGGCCTCACTGAAGAATGTGAAGTAACCAGTTGGGGGTGCAGGTTCACACTTACCACCCCCCCCCCCAGCCCAACGGGGAATAATAACATAAAATAAAATAAAATAAAATAGTAAATTTCTTAGTTTTATATAAATGATGACATAAATCACACATGCGTTGGCCATTTCCTCACCGTAGGATCCCATGTGATCTGACGAAGAGATCTCGTTGTCGTCACTCAGCGCGTTCTAGGTCTCTAGCTACCTTTCTTTCTTTCTTCCTTTCTTTCCGTAGCGGAGCTTCGGCACCGGAATCCCGAGCCTGTGGTCAGACACAAGGTTCGGTATTTCCGAGGCTGGGGAGGTAAGATTCGCAGACACAGAGAGAGAGAGGGAGAGAAAGAAAGAGCTTTGCTGCTGCACGAAACCTCTGTGAGCTTTGAAATCCCCTCTCTGTTTTTGGAAGGATTTTGCACTGCGATTTTGGTTTCTGCACGACATTGGAGTGAAGGACCGGCAGCGAGAAGAATGCCTCCGGGTCCAAGGAAGAGACGACGCCAGCGGCGGGCTGGGAATTCTCCAGGTTTCTCCGTTTCTGCAGGTGTGTGAATGTGTGTGTGTGTGTGTGTGTGTTTTTCGCTCCTGGCTTTGAGACTTTTTCCGGCTGATTTTGTTAGTTTCCTTTCCGTTTTCGCTTCTTGTCCGTCTTCCCTCCCCTCATGCGGTTTTTCACTTGTATTCTTAGTTCAGCTTCTGCAAATGTTTTCTTGCACACAGTTCCTGTAATGCTCCACAATTTCTGCGACTGAGGGTCTTGGAAGTTTGAAGGCGTTGGATCTTTTTTTTTTCCCCCTTTGTTCTTCTCTGGATTGTTCCGGTGTCGGTCGGTATTGTTTGTGTGCAGACTCGCTCTCTTTTCTTCTCTTCTTAGAACAAGTAGTTTCTTTTAGCGATTCTTTACTGTAATCGTTCAGGTACCATGAAGCTATTGCAGAAGCTCTTGTTTTGTTTCTCGCTTGCTGAATTCGTTTCCTGTCTCTCTGTGCATTCAGAGATGCCTGTAAGCTTTGTGTGTTTTCTAGTTGACCTTACTTTGGTTGTGTGCTCCGGATACGGCTTTCTTCAGTCGCGGTTGTTGTTCTATTTCCGTTATTCGGTTAAGGATCCAGTGTTTCTTGTACTTTCTTGAAGTTGGAAGTAAAGCCTTGTAGAAGCTGCCTTCGGTATATTGCAGTGTAAAAGCTTCGAACTTTGCTCTAAAAGGAGGGTCGACGTGGTTTTTTCTTTTCTCTTTCGATGCGTCAAGAGCTTGTGTTTAGGATCTTTGTTTTGTGATCTCGCGGTTTTGAAGTGTTCTTTATAATATTGTTTCTCTTTGAGTGAAGGATCTTTTGTGTCCAATCCCCGCAGATGAGTCTCATGAATCGGATGGAACCACATCATGTCCGGACACACCTGAGCAAGGGAATCGGATGTTGTTGTCTTCGATGGGAACACCTTCTGATGATACATTCCAGACAGAGGAATGGTTGAGGGTTTCGGATTTCGATGTTGGCACTCCTAGTTCCACAACAGCTGACTCCAAGGGGGTTGACTATGATGTAGCCACAGAGGAAAGTAGTTACGGTACTGATCTCACAGGCAATCATGACAAGCTTCTTGCAGATTGGGAGACTGTGTCACGGGACATGGTTGGAGCTGCTTCTTCTTCCACTGAAGATGTTGGAGAAAGCATCGAAGCAGCAGAAGATAATTCAGTTGTGGGTGAATCAGTTGGTTCTTCTCAAGAGCAAAAGCTTCCTGTCAACAAGGGAAATTCTGAATGTCTGTCAAACAAGCAAGATGATCATGAGAAGATCAGCCTCAGTTCTCAATTTTCATCAACAAAATCGGATGACCTTGAGAAGACAAGCAGTTGTTCTGAGACTGGGTCTGTGGGTGTGGAAGAGGACCAGGAACCTGCTTCTATTGAGGAGTTTGAACAAGTTAACTCAGAAAATGATAGTGCAGAACCTGCCTGGCAACAAGAGCGTGAGAATGAAAAGCTGACTAGTGGAATGGGAGTTTTTGAGAAGCTCCAAGATCTGGAACCCTGCAATATTGAGAATGTATCTGTACCAGAAGTGCAAGAAGAAGCAGCAGATCATTACACAACAAACTCCAGACAAGAGGACAACACAATAATCAGTGATCCTCTGGAGGAAGATGGAAGCATTACAGGTGGGGATGATACTGCCATATCTGATATGCATGGGACTTCTGATCAGAGTATTGAAGCAATGGATGTGGCTCCACTGAACCTGCAAGGGGACACTGTAAAAGACATGCCTGAACAAGAACATGATGAGCTTAATCAGCTTGTTGACATTGCACATTCGGCAGAACTTGCTCATTTGGCAAAGCAAGAGGAGAATCTTCTTGCCTTGGAGGAGGAGAAGAATGTTTCAGAGCCTCTGGCCAACATGCTAGCTCCTGCAGAAGACTCATCTGAGACATTGCAGCACAGCAAAGGAGAAGATTTGAAAATGGTCACAGTTGAAGAGACACCCTTGGTTGAGGACAGTACCACTGCACCTGAAGTTGTGGTGTCTGAAAAGGCAGACCCAGTCAAGGACAGTCCTGCTGCACCTGATCCTGTGGTGGCTGAAGAAGCAGACCCAGTCACAATGAAAGAAACATCCTTAGTTCAGCAAAATTCTGATGAACCTGCTGCTGGGGTGTCAGAGGAGGCAGAGCATAGCATTAACAACCACGGGTCTGCTTTGGTAGAGCAGTCTCCTAATGTGGAAACCTCGTTTATTGATCCTTTCCCTGGGGAATATGAAAATAAATATTTGTCAGACCATCTGTCAACTGCAGGTCATACATTGCAAACTGATTCACCACCAGCAGAAATGGAGAAGGATACTCTTATACAACAGAAGAGTTCATCTGGTCCTGATTTGCAAATGACCCATTCCAGAGCTAGAACTAATGGTGCGGATCTTGGTAAAGGACTTAGCCTGGGTGGCTCTGGAGGAACTCCAGTGGACCTGATGCATTACAACTCTCCAAAAAAATCTGAGGTCAGTATCTTGCACATGATGACAGACTCATTTGGTCTGTTGCACGTGTTGTCCCAGTCCACAATATTGCAAGTTTGACTTATGCTGTGACTCAGGCAGTGTTTGGGGCAGAGAGATAGTGCTATGGATCCACATTGAAAGCTGTCCTGTTCTGTGCCAACCCCTTTTGTTCAAACTCCAATTGTTCTTCTGTCTTCAGGAGCAGGTGAGACCTAAGGGGCGCTGGGATGGGTCATCAGAAATTCAGGGATGCTGTGAACCTGTGCATTGGATTTTGAACCAGCTTTTTGGCAGACATATCAATTAAGCCTTACAAAGGTCAGAAAAGGCTCTTAACTACTATGCACTTCTATACACTTTTAAACTAGTATACACTTCTCTATACAGTATTTCCACTATGGGAAACAAGGTGGTGCATGATTCTGAGCATGAGGGCAGAGACAGGAGAAACATAGGGGCAAGTCATACTCTCATCTTTCATCCAAGCTGCCATGGACTGTAAAGATTTTTTGTTTGATTGGTTTGAATTTTTTTTTCCCTTGCACCTGTCACTGTGACATGGCTTGTTAGGCCAGTGATTTTTTGAGATTTGTAACTACCAACAGAGTGGAGAGTAAGAGGTCAGAATGCTGTAGAAAATAGTTTCAAATTGCTTCTTACTTAGAAACTGTACTCACTTTTTGCTTTATTTTTAGGAGGAAGACTCCTGTTATAGTCTTTGTCTGTCATCCAGTAAGAACGTCTTAATGATAATATAATTAGGTACCATATTGTAACTCACACTCTTATGAGAAACTTTGACATGGTTATGAGCAACTGTGAACCTTTGTCAAATGTCAATGGCATAACACATGATTTGGTGCAGCAGAGCCTGGTGATGCAAAAATGTGATTCTCTGTCATGAAACTGTCTTTATGTATTTAAAAATGCATTATCCAGGAATGTTCTTCATTTCTGTTCATATTTTGTCAGGGCATACCTGTGTATTCCTCTGCTTCCTATTTTGAGGAACCTGGGCTTGAGTGAAGATCTTTGCATTGCTGGATGGGATAAGGCAGATAGTCAAGGTAGTTTCAAGTAATTAGGAATGTAGTGGATGGTGGGTCATTACTAGAGAAGCCTTTAACATGGGCTCTCTGCAGAGCTTGGCATGATTAGCTCATCTGGGAAAAGATCTTGAGCTTGATACATATGCTTGAAGCTAGATTGTCAGGATGTAATGCAACATTTTCAAACCTTAGTACTTGCTTCTAATGGAATTGTTGTAATGCAACTCGCTCAAACTCTAGAAGCAAGTCGTTTTCAATCTGCTAACCTGAAAAGTGAGCAGGCTTCAATCACAACTAATGTTCAAGGGTTTAGCTCTGTTACAATTTCTAGACAGGAAGATGAGTTACAAGTTCAGGTATACTACCCAGTTGTCAAGACTCCTCAATGGTCTGCTGATGAAGAGAGTGGGTGAATTGTCCATGCATTTCTAATATCATATGCCTACATTGCAATTGAGGAAGTTTGCAATCAATGGAGAGATGATTGCTATAGGTTTCGACAAATTTATACCCAAGTTTCAGGGTTCAGCAATCTTAATTTTTGGCATGCCTAGTCTGTGGTCACTCTTCCATAAACTCTGTGAAACTCTCTGGACGTGGCAAAGCGGATGTCAAGTACAAGGCTGGGTTGACAAATCATCAGCTGCAAAGGATCCAAGTTTCTCACTGAAGGGAAAGTGGGGAGGGTTGGGGGGGCCTTGATAAAAGCTCCCCACTATAAGCCATTGTACAAAAATCATTCAGAAAATGCCCAAAATTGAAACTCCAAAAAGGAAAAGCCCTTTATCAAGCAAAACCTCTAGCCCTATTTGAGAGAATCTTTAGATGGTAGCCTTAAAACTTCAGAAGGACAAGATGACTGACCATCTTAAAAATGAAGGAAACTTCAGAACTAGACAGCCTGAAGAAGCTGTATAATTGACTATTGATAACACCACATCACAGTAATAGAGATACTGGAATGAACATGAGGTATATTGGCCATGTCAATCCTGGTTGAGTACATTTATTAAATATCAAACAGAAAAAAGTACAACTTTCATTTATGGTTTAATGCATGAAGTTGCAGGAGAAGCCATTAGAACTACAATTCAATACACAAGACAAAAGACAATCTAGGGTGTATGCTGCCACAAAACAAGTCTTCATCAAGGTACATAAAACTTTGGGGAACCTGGGACAAAGACATCATCCACAAATAGTTGGACTAGAGTTATTCCGTGAAGCACAACAGCACAAGTGTTGAACTTCAAACGACACTTCAAGAAATCAAACTGATAAGGAAATAGGTAGAAGTTTGCTAAATAGAAGACCATGCAATGGGTATGCATTGGGATACAAATAAATTGTCACTAAACACAGTGAACAAAAAAGCAAAGATTACTAATCGAATACTATATTCAAAAGACTAGATTTGAAACTTTCACAACCTTGAAATTTTGGAGAGACTCAAAATAACAGACGTCTTTTTTACTGTTAAGCCACAAAAACCTGAGCTTAAGAGCCATTCTTTGAACGAACAAGAACTTAAAACAATAAGATTTCAACATACAACCAAACACATTAATTATCAGAACTATCACAGCCACACAGTTCATGAAAAAAATTGAGGATCTGTGACCCTGCTATTCAAACCATCACATGGACCCACTGGAGAAACCAGCTCAAAACTAATACAGTTGATAGTGGTGAAACATCTTCCCTCAGAAGCTTGGATTAAACTGGTTTGAGTCCAGGCAGGCTGACTTTGGCAATAGGTCTCATTCACCTGCATCTTATTTGGTTCATATATTGTACAAATCAAGAGAACTCCCCATATGTAATTGTAGCCCTATTAGCGGGGCTCTAATTTCATGTGATTAACTCATAAAATAGTGTCTTTCAATTTCTGTTACTTTGCTAATGCAGGGTCCAGGTTGTCAGGATGATGTAACAGCTATTATACAATGGTGATCCTTAAACATTGATGATCTCCAGGGAGGGTTCATTGTGACCATCTCTGTTGGATTTCGCACATGCTTTGCATTGTAGCTTGCACTGGCCCTTACATGCCTTACACAATAAAGATGTGGTCATACTTTTACCTTGTGCTGCCATTATTTCCGCCTTCTGGAGCCACCCTGAGCTCCACCTTTCCCTATCCTGTCACACCATAAGGTGGCATTCCATTCAAAGAAAAATCTTAAAACTAGGCACCTGAAACTGACCTAAGGGGTGTAAGAAATCAACAGGACAAAATACCAAAACTGGTAAAGGGAAGTGTAAAATTTCAAGAAAAAAACATTGGTAAGACACTTTGTCGCTGCAGATGGAAACCAGCACAATCCACGTACATATTTAATTGATTTCTTGTATCAGTCACTAGAGGAAAAATACCTTAAGATTGTGAGAATTGACCCAAAACCGTGATGATTCATCACAGGTGGCCACCATTTCCAGGAACCAGTCCTTCCCAAGTCCTTTCCGTTTAGAGCTCACAGTGAAATGACACCATCCAAATGTGCTCTCCATGGCTGTCCACTTCGAACCTGAAAGTAACACATCAACAAAAGAATCCATACTCTAGTTCTCCAACTTCCAATTGCAAAACTTTCATTTTTCAATCACAATTTGAATGCCATAGGGGATGATCTTACTTGAAAGAAGGGGCAAGAGATTGCTAGGTCACACGAAGTTTGAGAAAAAGAGAAACTCACCTACAATTCGGTTGAGAGTTACCAGATTTCTTTTGTGATATCCACCATGAGCAAGATTTCCATTTCCATTACATTTATCACAAACTACTTCACCCTCTCCTGCACTCACACCCCATAAAAAATTCCTTTCAGTCACATATGACACACATCTAAAAAGATCAATGAAGTTGCAGAGAAATCTCCACAACACACATCTAAAAAGCCCATCACACACATTGTAGACATAAAGCACATTGAATGCAGTCTATAGTGCACACTAACAAACACCATAGTGTTCAGTATCCATCCAACTCAACAATTTCTTGCAAAACTTGTTCCTTTATATGAACCCTAATTAGTTTCACATCTTAGGTGGAGACCGGCCTTTCCTTTGATGACCATACAAGCAGAATTACACAACCAAGTTTTTCCACATCTACAAAAGGACTCGCCTCTGGAACTTTCATGAGTTTTACCTCTTCTTTCAGAATCTACTGAACCCTTCAATCTAAGTAAGGTCCAATAATGACAAGAATTAGGGTTAGGTTCAAGGCCGTGAATTTCCTGGTATCAGAGACGTTTTACTTTGAAGGTTTAGTTCTATGAGCCTAGTTTCATCTGGAATTAGGGTTAGCTTTCTGTGCGAAAAAACTAACCTTTGCAGAAGCGACAAGGAACGACAGGGTACAATGCAGCCAGAGGCTTCGTAAATAAGTTGTGCGAATATACTGGTTCTTCCGATACTGTGTTATTGTTCCTACGTCCTGACTGCAGCGATGCTTGGAAGTAGTACCCGCCTGCTCCTTTGAACTTTGAGAACCTTGAAAGCGGTTCTGGTATCGTCAGCAGTAGCAGTGTCCTCCTCTCCATCAGCATTGGCAACCTCAACATGGAGGCCGCTCGTCTATTCTTAACCCTAATGATATAAAAACTACCTTACATTCCTCTCCACAGAGAAAGACCCACAGAAAACACACAGAAATGCACACGCACAAAAGGTCTGATTCTAGTAATCAGCAGCCATTGTGAGAGGCACAAGGGGCGATAAAATAAAATCCTTGCTACAGAAGACTTTTGTGAGAGAATTCCCACATTTGCGCTCAAGCTGGTCTGTGAACAAGAGATTTCATTTGTGCTTAGCCATCGCCAAATCTTTCCAACAACCACTGCAATTAGCGCTGAGAGTTTCAAGGTTTCAACAAAACACGAGAATTGCACTTGGGTGTTGTGCGTTTGTGCGCACTTGTGGCGCAAGAGTCGACTACGTGGAACCAATCTGCTCACAGACAGGGCCGATGTGAAATATGTGTGCTAGAGCCCCGGGGTGGGATCAGTATCCAAGTTAAGGGGCCTATTCTAAGGCCAAGAGCCCAAGTGGGGCCATTTGTCTTAGGACTGTCCCCTCATGCCTTAGGATGAGTAAAGGCCGATGGGTTGGGGGGGCCTCCACAAAAATGAGGTCCTACAAATAAGGTGTGAAAGGCAAGTTAAGGGGCCTTGTCAAAGGACCCTTCTGAGTTTTCAACCCCCTCGGTGGGTACTATACATAATAACTTTTGCCTCATGCTTTAGGATGAGTTAAAGTCCATGGATAGGGGACACTGAGAAGAGTAACATCCTAAGGCCAGGGCATTGGGTCGCTGAAGTTTTTTCAATTCTTAAAACTATGATATCCAATGGGTAGGGTTTAGGGTTCAAACCTAAACCCTAAAAAATAAACACTGAAAGCAAAACTTGCTTATGTTTAGCAGGTGTTGGCTTTTGGACATGCTCACTTGCAGATTTCATCACTTCAACTGCATTTGTAGGTACTGGCATTCTAGATTTTCCATTCCAGAAAATGGGAGCATTCTTTTTCCATTCCTGAAAAACATAAATAGATTGTTGTTGTGTTTGCCACTTGTTTTTCCCATTTTAAAAGTGAAGGATTGATCAAATTTGAAGTAGAACTCAAAAAAATTGAATTGGAAGTTGGAACTGGCGTCTTTTTTTGGGGGGCCACATTTTCACAAGTGGAAGTTTTTTTTTTCCAGAGAAAATTGTGGATAGATCTGTTTTTCCAGTTCAATTTCAACAAAATGTATTTTTTTGGCTAAATTTGGCAATTCTCACAAATTGAAATATTGTAGACACTGAAACCTAGAATATAAATTCTTTAATTTCTAGAAATTTTCTATCTTAAGTTCGTGTCAGGCATATCATAAGTTAAGTAGAGGCAAGAGGTTGAAAATTGTCATCTAGGTCAACAGGAAGAGTGTCATTAGGAACGGTTATTGGTCCAGGCCACAAATAGTGGCAGCCAGTTTTAGGAATAGAATTTTCATGAAACCAATGAGAAGTCCATCATCCCATGGAGTGAAGCGGTTTCCCTTTGTTGCTCTACCAAGGCAAGGATATTGTGTTTAGATTTATTATAGAGTATATGGTAAGGGAGTTTTTTGGCCCCTAGGTAATACTAAGGTTTATTTTTACTAATACTAAGGATTTTTGAAAGCTGATATTTTGGCTTGTGTTGAAACTTGAGATTAGTTATAGAGTTATAATATCTTGAAGGATTTTCAATGTTTTCGAAGGAGTTTTTGAAGATTATATTTTTGCATGGTGAAATATTTGAGTTGTCATGATTTTTCTTTTGCCTTAAGATACTTTTGAATGTGAATGGCAAGGCCACAGTGCAATGCACTTCTTGTGTCTTGTGGGTGCAATACATGTATGCACTTGGCAGTCAATTAACCAACTTACCCATACCACAGTTTCCCATGTTTTGCAATCCAAAATATTATCGGAGTTTCACTTCTTACCAGGTATGGATTTTTAGTGACTTAACATCAGAGTAAAAGGGCATCACATCTAATCCATTTTCCTCTATAATCCAAGTCCCTCATTTATCTCAAAGTATCTTGAGAAGAAACAAATGATTGATGAGCATTACTACCAAAAGACTCATGAATAAAAAGTCATCATATTTATAAAACATTGTCATGTCAGTTTTATCCCCTTTCCTCTCCCAAAAAATTTCATCATCTTTCAAACCCTCAAAATTGTATCATCTTGCTACACTCCAAAAGCCAGCAAGCTGTAAAATCCTACCCAAAGGAGTGTGTGTTCAATTGCTCCTTGTGCAGTTACCCTTGAAATGAAGAAAGTGATTCACGGAGAGGAGGAAAACTAATACTTGACTACTGTTGTTTTGTCCAAAGATATACTTCACATATATCTACATTAAGAGTGACTGTCCAAATATGACCAAAGACCTACTTGTTCTCTTCTTCACCAAAATTGGACAAATTTTTCACATACTGCAGTTTTAGAAAATGTTCATATTCTGGGAAATAATGGTAGCTTAAGCCTTATACATATGAACTGTTCTTCCACAGCTAATTGCCACGAGAAGGAAGGGTCCAAGGATACAACAGCCTGTGAGAGAAAACTGTTTTGCCTAAGGAGAAGTATGAGCAGAATGCAGTGCATAGTCCACCTGCCAGCTTGACCTTTTTACACGTGTTGTGGAGTACATCCACCTTTTAGGGTTGGAGTGTTTAGAAGTCTTTCCTGATGATGAAAGTGCAAGAAGTAGAACAGATGTTGTCTTCTTTTGGCTGCAGTTTTGAATTAGTTTGTTGAGCTTCTTGGTTAGGCTATAGCCTCTGCTTCGTGCTGAAGCTGTAGATCTAAGTGATAAACACCTGCAACATCACAATTGAAACAGCTCAGACATACTATTCAATAGGTCTCAACTTTGAAGAGGTCTACACAGATTCTCATGTGGATTATACAAGACTAACCATTACTGTGCTGCTGAAATAGCAAAAATAGCTTTGGCTTTCAACATATAGAGAGGTGAAGCTTTAGCATTCACAAGGTTAAGAAGACAATACCATGCCCTTTCCCAACTCGCCGCAACTGAGAGATGTACACAGATATTTTCTTTATTGCTTCCACCTGCACAAATCCACTTGCTCCACCATCAATGATATTGAAGCATTACAGAACAATGAAAATTTCAAATATGCTAGAGCAATCCTCATGATGAAGTGTACCTGCTCATTGAGGAATTCACTTTCTATGAAGTCACACATTTGGGCATCATTGTTGTCCACTGCAATCTGATAGTGACACAGAACCCAATACCCAGTTATATTATGCAAAAACATACGTAGCCACAGACCTTGCTCATGCATACCATGGTCAGGAGAGATCAGCAGACCATACCACCTTCCTGACATGAATTGCTCTTCAATTAGCACTTGATGACACAAATATGATGCACCATGTAGTCAGGAGATGACAGCAGACCACACCACCTTCCTGACATAGATAACTGGTCAATCAGTTGAGCTTGAATGATACAAATTGTGGTCACACTCAACATAACTTAAGAAGACCTTAGAGAAGGTGAATCAACACTGATTGTTTAAATTACCTGGTGAAGTGACAGAAGTTTCTCATTGGTGAGCTTCTCCAATGCAAGAGCCAGCTCCATAGCTGAAAGAGAAGGCAGGTTCAGGGTTGCATATTAGGAATTACTATGAATAGAACAGAAGAAAAGGTGATGTGTAGGGGCATAGGGACAGTGCAGTATAAGAAACCATCCTAATTAGAGAGCTAAGCTAAAGACTCCAGGAAAGAAGCACTGCAGTTGTTCCTACAAGCTGGGGATACAGTAGGAGAGTCAACATACAATAAAGAGCATCTCCTTTCTCAGGGTGATCAAACTCCATTACTGGCATAACAATGGATTGCAATTTCACCCTGCCTCCACGCTTGTTCTGTTTATGACCACAGGACACAATATAGAAGTTGTTAGTAAAAGAGTAAGCTGAAAGTTCAGGTTGACAGGAAAGGCAAAGCAGACAACAACAGGTGAAACTGGCTTTGTTGACCATCTCTACAGCAATCCATGTGTTGTCTGGCCTGTAATAAACCAAATCCATTTGATCTAGCAGGATGATGGTCAGTCCCAATATACCTGGTACTTCATAAACTTCTCAGCATGCTCTCGCTCTTCCTCGCTGGACTCCTTAAAGTACCTGAAACAGAAGAAGCCATCTCAAACAATAAACATACTGGAAGATAACAGAGAAGGAGCAACTAAAGCTGCCTTCAGGAGTTCATAGAACTTACTTCGCAAAACCTGGAAGGCCCACATTGTCACGGTCGAAGTAGGCAAACAGTGCATGGTATACATATGACACATTGTACTCCACACTGCAAGAACATCGACAAACATGGAGAGTCAGTAGAAGAGAATGAACAGAACATGGTACATGTGACACATTGTACTCCACACTGCAAGAACATCGACAAACATGGAGAGTCAGTAGAAGAGAATGAACAGAACATGGTACATATGACACATTGTACTCCACACGGCAAGAACGTTGACAAAAACGGAGTAGAAGATAACGACGCCATGGCTGCCAACAAGTATGACTCAGTTTCCTTCTCTTTGCCCTGATTTCAACCTTTCTGTGTAGAGGAAGAGGTGGATATATTCCGGAGAACTCGCACGAATGAGGGAGGGGGGGGGGGGAGGAACCGCGTACTTGATCTGCTCATTGATGGCTGCCTCGCATGAGGAGTCGTAGCGTTGGCGTGCCAGAGACTCTGAATACGCTGTCGGTACCTGCACTAACTGGCTTTGCACTTCTCTGAACGGCTCGAATATGACTCCCGTGAGAGCCCTGGAGTCTACTTCATTAGTTTGCGCCGCTCTCACCCCGACCACGCCGCGGCGTACGGTGTTACTAGTTGAAAGTGATCTCCAAACGGCCACTTTCCCAGCTCCTCGAGACTTGCAAATGGCGGTCTCCGAGAACGAGGAGGCCAGAGACCCGGGGATGGTTGCTCCGTGCAGCAGCATCTTCTTCTACTGCATCATCACAGAAGAACAAATTCGCCGTCAACTTTCTTGATCGGAGGTTTGGAACACGCTTTGCTTCCAAAGTAAGTCCAAAACCAGACAACTGAAAATTCCAGAGAAAGGTCCACAGGTTTGTTTTGTTGCAGTAAGTCTTCCTCCAAACAAAAGAAAGAAAAACCAAGACGCAAACAACAGAAACAGGATATCAAACGATCAGACAAGGGCCACAACGTAAGAGAAAATTCTACTCCGCTTGGCATCAACAAAGATACAAGACAGGGGAAAGAGGGACCAGCCTTTTGCTTCAAACAGCAATGCCTCCTAACGCAATTCACACCATCAAAACTCACATTGAAATGTTAGAAAATCAGATTACGAACCAGAAACATGTTTTGCTTGCGGATCCAGAAGTGGATTCGGAAAGCAGAAGACCACAGGAGGGGAAAAGAAGAGGAAAAAAAAGAACTTAAACATATGTAACAAGACCAAAAAAAAAGAATAGAAAGAGAGAGAAGCGAACATTACCAGCAGAAATTGGGAAACAGAGGTAGTCTTAGTCGCAAAATTTTGAAACCGAGTGCTGCATCCGACTCTCCACGTGCTGGTGCTACGCTTCAGACGCCAAGAAAAACAAGGTCAGCAGCGACAGAAAGACGAAAGAGAAGCCGCTAAAGCACGACGAAAACGCGGGGGGCAGGGGGAGAGAGACGGACGCGGGCGCGCACACAGACTCACACACAAAACCGCAAAAAAACACATTCTGGAAAACATGCAATTGTCGAATCGCATCCTCTTAGTGTTATACACGTCAATCTTCTCCACGTATTCGAATACCAATACACTACGTATATCGGCTTGCTTCCTCTTAGATACACATCAATCTTCTCTACGTATTTGAATACCAATACACTACGTATATCGGCTTGCTTCTTCTTACTGTTATACACATCGATCTTCTCTACGTATTCGAATACCATACAATACGCATACTTACTATTTTTAGACATGTTGAAATCTCAAAAAATACTTTTTCTGAAGATTTTCTTTAGAAAAAGGGAAAATGAAGAATCTTTTTAAATATTCAAGAATATTTGTCCTTTTTTGAAATGGAATCTTCAAAATTAATTAATTGAAGCTGCCTCTGCAGTGGTGTTAGTTTTATTATTATTATTTTTCCATTTCAATTATATCAAAATTTTGGCGACCAAAAAGTTGCAAACTTAGTTGAATTCTTTGTTTGGCTTATTTGTCAAATTGGGTGTTTATTTATTTATGTTTTTTCCCAATTTTGTGATATTGAGATTTCGACCATTCTTTGCCAGAAATTAGCTGAATTTACACTAGCAAAAAACAATTCAAACTAAAATTTCCCAATTTTGGAAAAAAAAAAGAAAAAGAGAAAAAAGGAAAAAATAAATTTAAATTATGTGGAAGCCACCAAGGTACTATGGTATTAAAATATTGACTAATTCAAAAACCTTCATATTTGAAGATTTTGTAGTCAATATTTTACCATACTACCTTGGTGGCTTTCTCCATAACTTAAATTAATTTTTAATGGATTAAATTATTTTTTATATTTTCAATCTGTATAAAATTCGAATTTTTATAAATTAAATAAAAAGATGATTAAAACGAATTTTGAAATTCTCATTATTGGGGAGGAGGGTAAACTGAGGATGAAAATTTAAGTGGAGAGTGAGTAGAATTATCCGTAAGGCAAGAAAAAAACAGCACCAGGACCTTAAGTTTGGTCATACACAGGGTGAGATAAAATTAAATCCTGCGAAAAAGAATTCAACAGGGGATAAAACTCAGAAAACCATCAATTTTGGTGGCAAACTAAGTTTCATCCTGTCTTTCCTTTTTCCTGAGCGCCTTCGCTGCTCACACCCATTTGAGTGTAAAGGTTTTCATGGGCTGGAACCTGGGCATTGGGCCAACTCAATTCTACCAGAGTTTTGCAGTAAAGAAGTGATTCATGAACAAACTGAGGGGTACTGACATGGCTGCTCTTTAAGAGAGATAAGGTATAACGCTTTACAAGTGTGTTGCAGACTTTTTTAGATGAGCTTTTTACACATCAGATAAGCATGGGCTGTACACTATGTTGACCCTACTAGATAGGTACCCATTTGCACTTGCCTAGTTATCCTTCTCTTATTCAGACTCATCCTAATTAAATTTGGTATTGATGATCACTTGATGTGTGCATTATATATTGGTGCATTCACACTTGATGTTAAGTCAGTGTTAAATGGAAATCTAGGTGCCATCATCCTAGATGGCACCCAATGTTAAATGGGCCATAGCTTGATGTTAAGTGAATGTTAGCTTAACATAAAATTTCCATGGTAACTAGGTTTAAGTCCTGATTAAATGGTTAGTATGGTGTTTGGGGACTCAACTTTGGAGTACCTAACACCAAGTGTGAATGCACCTTTAGGGTTGAATCCAATTCCTTTCAATTTGTTAGGGATTTGGGAAGATTGGGTGTAATGGAATATGTTGGTCTGGTATGACTTTTTGAATAGGTAGGTATACACACCCATGGTTCATGCCCCTAGCATTAGCCAAGGCCAAAAATAGCAAAGACCGTTGGTAGGCAAAACAATTTCTTGCAACTGACAAGGCAAGCAACACTACATTCACCCAAAGGGTTCAGATTTTCTTCTTTATGGGAGTGTGGAGGTTCTTGAATTTTTGTTGTTCCCATTGTGTTCTCAATCTAGTTCTCAATGTGTTCTTTAACCTGTTCTCAATAGCCCTTCACTTTACCTCATATGCTTTGCCCTAAATTCTATTCTTGTAACCTACATAAGCAACCCAAAGGAAGAGATTGTAACATGTCTATTTTTGGACCATCCAAAGCTTGAATTTTTTATTTGTGATGGGCCAATCAAAGATGCCCATCACAAGAAAAAAAATTGAATTTTGATGGTCCCCATAACTAATTAATATGAGTCCTAATATACTACCATTTTGAACATATTGACATGATCTTGGTCGTACTAGTTCATGAGCTGGCACTCAGCAATTTTATAAATTTCATACGAACTTGGTTTTGGTATTGGATTGTTTTGTTAACTTTCATATTTGCAATCCTTCTTTACACCTTGCAAGGAACGTGGTTGGGGAATGTAATCAAAAGCATCTTGTGCAATGAGCTTGGAGGTGGTAATTGTAGGAATGTTGTAAATAGGGAAGCCAAAAAAATGCAAGGGGAGTGTCGGAAGTAGAAGAGAGGGAGAACATTGAAAATGGTGATCATTTAAGGATTTAATTTCATTGAAAAAGAAAGAAAAGAAGAGGTGTAACGCATTTACAATGTAAAAGTTGAATAGTGTTGATGCATTCAAAAATTTGACGCTCATCATTGGGTGGAAATCCATGCAAACAATCAATGCAATTTTGTTTAGTTGCTTTGAAGTTAAAGCAAACATACCAAAAAAATCATCAACCAAACTTATTAAAGAAGTTTAGTTGTTGAAGTTCCAAGTTCAAAGCCTTGACCCACACTTACATATGAGCAAAAGGGGGAAATAGCAATTGCATAGGGAAAGTCAAATAATGAAGGAAGAACCAAGTAGTGCAAGAGCCAAACAACACAAAGAAAATTTGACTTAGGCAAATTGGTACCTAGCAATCCAACCCAAGCAAAAAGGAAGAAATAAGGCACGTAGCAAAAATATAAGGAATGAAAATGATTGAAATAATGTAAGAGGGAAATTAAGGAATGTCAAATAGTGCAAGGAGAATTAGAATAATGTAAACACAAGGAAAGCCATAACAATGCAAACTAGCTAACAAAAAAAACTATACATACATAATAAAAACTAAAGTGCAAAACAAAAGACAAAAGCAATGATACAAAGTGGGGCTAAAGGGGAAATCAATTGGCTTTATATCCAAGCTAAAGGTTGCTTTCATCTAAACACATGGGTGGAGTCCATTAATAGCTACCTTGAAACCTTAATGTCAATTTAGTTGCCCTAAACACTGACCAACTTAAACTTAACCCTAGACCTTACTTACCATCAACCCTATTTACCCTAGACCCCTTGCCTTGCTAACCAAATCCTAAAGGTTAATTTTTTAACATCTTGAGTTTTAAGGTTGGGGTGTGTTCATCTATATGTGTGTTCATCATTTGTGATTATGTGCATTTCATTTTTTCAATGGTTAATAAATTATATTATTAAAAAATGTGTGTGGAATTGATGAATATGCATTAAATATTCCTGTATTATATGCATGCCTCTTTTGTTTCAAATGTTGGAAGTGTGCATATGTAAACTAACAATTTGTTAGATGTTGAAGTTCTACAAGTTACAATAATAAATATGCAAGTTCTGATGCATAAGTAAATGTTTATTTGCTAGGGTTTCTTTTATCATTAATGACAACTTGCATGTTGATTTTGAGAGCTCACAAATGCTACAATGCATGAGTCATTTAAAGATTCAAACCAACACGTAGTAATATTTTGATGCAAAGATTTATTTTCCATAAATGTTTCACTAAATACAATAAAAAAGATGGTATGACTTTTATGAAAAATCTTGTGAAATGTGCACCCACTAATTTGTTTGCTTAAAGGAGCTGTGGTTCAATGAAAAATATGATCATAGAATGTAGCTACCAAGAAAGAAAAGGGTGGGTCCATTTGATTGTGCAATCTCTACAATTTTTGTGCAACAAACCTTTATAAAAAAATGATTTAATATCACAAAATTTTACAAAAACTTGTATGGTCTCATTAAATAAAATGGTATAACTCTTATGAAGATTGTGTGGAATGTACACCTCTTAAGTTGTTTGCTTATAGGAAGTTGTTGTGGTTCAATGAAAAGCGTGATCATAGTCAACATAGTTATCAAGAAAAAATAAAATGAGTCCATTATGCAATCGTTACATTTCTGTGCCACAGTCCCTCTATAAAAAAATGAGCACAACATATGTTTCTTGAAGATTGTTAAGTTGTTAAAAACTGTAAAACGACATTGTTTCTAGGTGAAAAACATGGATTGAATTATCACTATAGTTATGAATTGGCCTGATGACTTGCATTTGAATTGCATGTTGAATTTAAATTTGAAGGACTACATTAAACTAGAAGATTTTTGGGCAAAGGAAAATTATAATTTGATAGAATGAATTAATATTTTTGAACACTTATAGGTTGATGTTGATTAATTGTGCGGGGTGTGGTTGGGGTAAAATACTTGTGTTGTAATTGGGCAAAGTTTTTCAAAGAAATATGATTCAATTCACTTGCAAGTTACTTTGTTTTAATTTTATTCCTTTTTTTTTTGGGTTATTGTAGACTAGGTTGCACTATTTCAAATATTTTTGTAAACAACCACAATTGGAAATTTTGATATGCATAACCTTTGTACATGTCTTTCACATGTCAAACATATCCTTCCCATCTACAAAAATAAAAATAAATGTTTATTGGTATCCATGGATTACCTCTAAAACTAAATAACTAAACAATGTTGATAGGCAAACCAACCTTGACATTCAATGTTTTTAAATTAATTGGGAAAATAGTGTCAATATGTAATGATGTAGAAAATAAAACTAATATTGATAAAGCCATGAAATGGTATTGATTTCTAAAGTTTGTGATATTGATAGTAGTATAACATCACAAAAATAATGAATTATGGATAATACCATGGGATTGAAACATTAGAATTCTCTCAATACCAATGTTTCACTAGTCTCAAAAACTTCAGAAGGCATGGGCCATGTACACCAATTCCATTATGATATGGTATGGTATGTACAATACCAATCCAACAATGGTACAAACATGATGAAAATATGAAATTGGAACTTTTGCAAGGGTAAAAATTCACAATAAAAAAAAATTGGGGCAAAAAATCACAAAATTTTGATCTCAGCAAAGAAAAAAACATATTCTATCAAATATTCCCCTTTGTACTTGGAGAATGGGTGTAAATTGTTTTTCCATGATTTAGAGCTATTTTAACAGCTAGTTGGAAACCAACCCCTTATGACTCAGTTGTGGATGAACCCTTCCACTTCCATGTCACACTACCTAGTTAACTAACTTTTTAAGTGGGTTAGTTGGTAGGGATGATAAGTGACCCGGTTTTGGCACTTAGGTACTATGTATTTCTTTGGATGTTGTCAAGGTGTGGATATGATGAGCCTGGTTTTTCCAAAAAATTTAGACCTAAGGTCTCAGTTTTGGTACATTCAAGAACCTTTAAGCCCACTTTGAAAACCAAGTCTGGTTTCATCTGCACATTACACAGCCTTGGGTGAACTAGCCAGCACCCATGCTGATACCACGGTAACAAGGGGTGTGCCACACTGTGGCCTTGCCATTTACATTTAAAAGTATTGAAAGGCAAAAGAAGAATTACGGAAACTCAAATATTTCACCATGCAAACATATAGTCTTAAAAACAATCCTCTAAAAGAAACCAAAATCCTTCATGATATTATAACTAGATAACTAATCTCAAGTTTCAACACAAGCCAAAATATCATCTTTCAAAAATTCTCATGTAAAAATAGACCTATTATTATTATCTAGGGGCCAAAATCCCTTAAGCTACTATACTCTATAATGAATCTAAAGTTTAAACACAATATCCTTGCCTTCCTAAGCAAGGCCAAAAATCACTGCTTTTACATTATTATTATAATTATCCGAAGATTAGACTGAATCAGGGTGGTCTCTAAAAAAGTCCAAGTCTAACATTTCTTCACGTTTAATTTGGTCAATGCAAGACCTCACTCAAGAAGGTGAATGCAAGTATCAGGCTATGATGGATATATAATGTGGATTACCAGCCTCAGGCACAGATCTCAAATCACGGATGGGATGAGAATGTCAATGAAAAGTTATTTTTCTGTCCACACATCATCCATCCTGCATGAAGCGCTGGTAGGTGCTGGTGCATCTCTGGCCAACCTTGCCTGAGACTACTACAATATTTGTACAAGATCTGTGATTTACTGGGAATGCAGGGTACAAGAAACTCCAGTCCTCAGCTGTCCCCCAACCAAATTGCAGACTCTACTAGCATGGAGATAAGGTTTCTACTGTGCAAGAAATTGTGAATTTTCTCTAAAGAATGAGAAAGCTTTCTTGATTTCAGCAATAGATGAAAACCAAGCACAGCTTTTACAACATGTACAGGACTGCAGGTGATGAGAGAGAGAGAGAGAGAGAGAGAGAGAGAGCTAGCTGTGGTCTGGTCTAACAACATGTGTGTGCCTGCCTGCCTTCCTGCCTCTTGTGGCTTCCGAATGGCCAAAGCAGAAATGGAGGTTTTTGGGTTCAGTTCTAGTGAAGGTAACAGGCAGCTGGTGAATCATTACTGGAACGAACTCATTCCTCAATCCTAATCAAGACCCAGAAGCCAGAGTGATGTGATTTGCCTGCCACCAGGGCAGATCTTTGATAGAAAGATTCTAGGTGAGGAGCTTATTGAGAGTAGGAGTACTGACAAACGTGGACTTTCGTAAAGAGCTCTAGTAATGTAAGGAACTAGCTAGCTACCTAGCGTCAAATGTTAGTGTTTAATGTATACTCTCCTGAACCAGGGTTTCTTTTAATGTTGTGATGTAGCCAACAATTTAGCCAAAATTATGCTACATACTTGATAATGAAAGGAATCCTTTTTGGTATTCTTGGCTTACCTACTTAGATCATCTCCCTCCGTGCTCAGTATGTGATCCTGCACAGTAAATTTGGATGAAGGAAAGTCAAAACATCCCGACTTGGCTGAGGAAAATGGTTTTGGCTCAGCATAATTGCACAGTTTGTGGTGGCTGGTGAAAGGCGCAGGGACGGTGTGCACCTGCACAAAAGAGTGCAATAAGTATGATCTCACTGCCGCTCAATGTGTTTCTGATTGGTCCATCATAATGATTGGTCCACGTGGTTTGCTATTAGTAGTCCACCACCTATTTGCAATCCCAGTTTCAGTTTTATACGCAGGCTTGCAAAAAACCTATATAACTAACTAAACTTGCATGTGAAAAATATTTTTGCAGGGGCACATAGTGAGCACTGCTGGAGATGATGCTCTTAGAACTTATCATAAAAAAACTGGCGACTTGGGAAAGAAATTGTTCAAAATCTGGCGAATTTTGGACATGTTTTCCATGACAAATGCCTCATTTTCACCAAATTTCGACCTGAAAAATTGTGTTTGATAACTTATGTGTTTCAGGTTGATGTCAGATGTTTCAGGTCGAAATTTGGTGAAAATTCGCCAGGAAAAGAGACACTGCTCATGGCGCCTATGTCCTGGAGTGTTAATTTTCAGTGTTGATTGTTTCATATCCGTTGGGTAGTTTATTTAAACATCTGAGTAGTACCAGATAAGTTATCATTATTGATTTTTTTAAGGTGCCAAATAAGTTATCAATAAATTTTTATAAGAATCGCCAGTCATGCATAAGGGTAGCTTTTCAAATACCTCATTGATAACCATGAGTTAACCTACTGGTTACACACCAGTTATAAGGCTTTTAAGATTTTTATTTTTTTTAATTATGTTTTTTTTCCCGGTTTTCTGTCATAAAAATGTTCAGTCTTTTAAGATTGACAATCTACCTCAAAGATAACCATGTCATCCAGGTCGGTTACTAGAAAATCCAACACCTAATTATTATGTTATATAATACAGAATAAAGAAATAAATAACCGGCCGGTAGGCAATTAATAACCTACTGGTACAACTGGATGATAACCGGGTCAGAACCCAGCAACCGGGCCCCCAACACTGGTTATTTCGACATGTACAAGCTCTGCATTCACATGAACATCAGCGTCCTCATTTTGCCTTCCGGAGTTGGACTTCACACACAAACGCATATCGCGGAATGTGGGGGAGTGCACAATTCGCATTAAAAGCTGCCATGAATCATATTTAGTACAGGTCCTTTATGCAACGCTTGCATGCACGCAGGCGTTCTACCCTGTCGCCGCCCCCAATCCTCATTATACCTCAGAGGATCGTTTGGAGAATGTTCCTGTCCCAATAAATCTGCCAAATCTCGACCAGCAACAGCCCGCAGATCCACACCCAGCACTCGCACCTTCGCGCTCTCTCTCCCTTCGTTCCAATTCCAACGACTCGGGAGGCGTGCGAACGCGAAGCAAGCAGTGAGAGAGTCGCTCTTGAATTGTCACGGGACCGTTTTCCTTTACGGAGGAAGAATTTTGGGTCGTAGAGAGAAACTGAATACCTACCACCCTTCCGTAGAAAATACGCATAGGAATCAGACGAATACAAGTAGCCTGTGGTATACATAAGGTATACGAATACGAGTTAGCATTTGGTATACATACGATCGGGTATAGCCAGTTGGGGTATGTTTCGCCAAGTGTGTGGGGGGCGGGGGGGGGGACGGTGGGGGACTTTCTGGAACTGTACTTTCACCAAGTGACACGAGGTGTACGACGTGGTCGGGGGACGTGCCCACCGCGCGCCGGTGACGAATGAAAGGGCGGGTGGAGAAATAAGGCGCGTGGATTTTGCACGCCGCAGCGCATGCGCGTCTTCTTGCTGTCGCTTCGTTCTTTGAGTCCAAGTTTCAGGAGGTGCTTGGTCACCAAACTTTCCGTGTTAATCTCAGTAGATTTTTTGTCATGACTCAATCCAGCTGCTTTGCTGACAAATCTGCAAATAACAGAAACAACAACAACAACGAAGCAGCAGCAGCAAATTGGAACTCTTTGTGGAACATGTCAGAAAGTTGGGAACTATTTGCTTTTCACACCCCCAACCCCACAATCCCAAAAACAATTTTAATTTTTCAAAAACAACAAAGCTTGCATGAAAAGTGAACTTCCCAAGTGGATAGTGAAGAGTGGACAGTCCACTCTCCACACCAAACCCAACATGAAACACTCTTCTTGCCTTGCTCAAAAGTATCTTAATTCAAAAGAAAAGAATTATGGAGACTCTAATAATATTTCACCATGCAAAAATATAATCTTCAAAAACTCCTCAAAAAAAAACCAAAATCTTCAAGATATTATAACTCTACAACTAATCTCAAGTTTCAACACAAGCCAATATATTCTCTTTCAAAAAATCCTCCTATAAAAATAGACTCTATTACCTAGGGGCCAAAATCCATTAAGCTGCTATACTCGATAATGAATCTCAACACAATATCTTTGCCTTGGTAAGGCAAGAGCAATAAAAAAAAACCTCCCTCCCTCCCTTCCTCCCTCTTACCCACAAGAGAAAAAGGAGGACCCTTCATCACTCCATGACGGGACTTCTCATTGGTTGCATGGAAATTCTATTCCTAAAATTGGCTGCCATTATTTTTGGCCTGCACTAAGAACACCCTACCTATTGGAGAAGTTGTTGCAACAAAGTAGCAAATCTATTGTTGTTTAATTTCTTTTGCCCCCATCTAATTAGATTAGATAGTAATCAATTTTGGAGAAGCACCAACAACCACCTCAAAAACAAAGACACTATGGTGAGGGACTGTGACCATAGAAACGTTGAGAGCCCTGAAAACACAAGGCTGGCCCATGAAAATGTAGAAATCCTTTATGTGTGGGTCTGGGTTGTAACTAATTATTTTATGTGAATTTTGATTTTTAACTTGATGTTTTATGTAACTTGTTTTTACTATTGATTTAGATTTTTTCATTTCTTTTTCATTCTCCTTCTATTTCTTCTTTCTTTACTTTCTTCATTTCAATACATAGGATCACCATGAATCCTAGAAGAGAAAAAAATGTTTAGTTTTTTTTTATAAATCCATGACTTTTTTGGCCCATGGACTAACAAGCTTCACACCCACCATTTTAATTTTATTATTAAAGAAATGAGAAACTTTTCTGATAAAAAAATTCAACCAACCATGGATTTTTTGGACCATGGGCTAACAAACTTAAAGTCCAGCTTCAAACAAGATTATTAAATTTTTAAAGAAGAGTTATGTTTGAAAAAATCCAACCAATCCTAGTTGTTTTGGCCCATGGGTTCATGAACTTTGCACCCACCTTCAAAATATAATTTAAAATTTTGAGAAAATATTATGACAAAATGTTTGTAGACCCACCTCTAGGCCCATGAGGTAGGCCTCGCATCAAGTGCCTTAGACCATGAAACATTATTCATAATGCATTTAATGCTGATTTTTCATCCATTTACATTTCCTTGATCTCTTGATCCTTCAACTCTTGTGTAAAGTGAATTTGAACCTTGAAATTACTTTTCTTTTAACTGTAGATTTTTAAAATTTTGATGGTCATGGGCTTTCAGGTTCAAGGGGCTTAAGAAAACAACAACGTTTTAAGAAGGGAAAAAAAAACCCCAAATGAAGCTGTAGGAGATGCTTACATATCAACAAGTTATTATTGTAATACTTATGTTTCACAATTTGTGCCCTTGCCATTAGCCTAGGCCAAAAATGGTGACAAATAATTTTGGAAATAAAAGTTTCATGTAACCAATCAGAAGGCTCAGCATCCCCTTCTGAGAGGTCTACACTTTCCCTTGGGAGCAAGAGTGACCAAGGATTTTAATTCTCCCTTGTTCTCATCATGTTCCTCGAGGTTCTCAAAGAGTTCCCCAAGTTGTTTCCTAAGATGTTCCCAATAACACCTTAGTTTTATCCCATATGGTTTGCCCAAAGTTCAATTCTCATGTATATAAACAAAAAAGGTGGGCCACAGGGTGTGCAATTGTTTCCATTTTGCCATGGGTGGTCCAAAGAGGCGCCTTCTATTGGGGTGTAGTCAATGTTCCAAAAGAATGGTGAAGGACCAATCAAGATGCCCCTTCAGAAAAAAGAAAAAAATGTTGTGAATGCACCCATGAACTATAATTAATATGAATCACACTACGTCTCATATATACCGAAGTATCTTCCTTTCTGGTTAGCACTAGATGCCCAATTTTTATTTTTATTTTGAAATCAAGTTCAACAACAAAAATGATACTTTATGAAACTTTGGGCTGCTAGGTATGAAAAAAAAAAAGAAAAAAGACACTAAATACAACCTACACAATGATCTCAAGTTCTCAAATTTTTGACATTGACCAAATAATTTCCTTGGCTTTCAACATTTCTAAAACATAGACATTTAAAAAATAATTTCAGTGACAAGTAATTGAAACTGGCATATGAGAGATTTTTTGGAATCCTTTGGATGGTCGTCAATGGACCATTCCAAAAACAATTTCTGAAATAACTACCTCATTTTCAAGCCTAACTACTTCATTCCTTTCTTAATAACTATTTCACTCTTTTTCGTTATTCACCAACAAAGATATGAAAAACCAAATTAACATACGTATATTAATTTAAATAAAATTTGACATTAACATAAATAAGGATGAATTATTAATAAGAAAACCATAAGAAAGGAAAAAAAGTTGATCGTCACTGGTAGTGCACAGCAGGGCAGAGCCCAAACCTGAAATGGTACAACACTATCTTAGGAAGTGTTCAATGCAACAACAAACAAAGCCACAATCAAAATAACAACAAAAAAGATGCATCCCAAGGGTCCAGGGGGTGGGCTTGGGTTTGGTTGTTGATTTTGTATGTGTTCTTTCATATTCTCAATGTGTTCCACAACATGTTCCCAATAGCACATCTATTTATCCCAGGACCCATATCCTTTGCCCTAAGTCATTGCCCTAGGTTCTATTCTTGTAATCTATATAAGCAGCCCAAAAGGAGACTACAATAAATCTATCGTAGTACCTGAACAATTTTGGCATATACATATTTTTTGGCTGAATTTTTGAAATTTCATTTAATATTTGTGTCAAAATTTTATTAAAATCTAAAGTTCAATTCTCAAGGTTTGATCTGCAACCTTCAAGTACTGAGGAAGTCTAGACACAATTAACTGCTCTATAAGCTTGAGAAAAATTTGTTTATTATTTTATATATCCATTACCTACCAAAAACTTCAGAACTAAAAAAAACAAGTGCCAAAGTTAAGATTTAAGTAATTATTGAGCAGTTTGTTGCCAAAACCGTTCAGGTACTACGGTATTTTGGGACTGTCCAGAGCTTGATTTTAAGATTTTTTCTTTTGGGAGCCTTAAGGGGTCATCATAACTAATTAATAGAAGTCACACTATATATTACAATATTAATATGTGAAGGACAATGCATGGGACATTAAGCCATAAATGTAATAAGTAAGATAGAGCCTTCTCACACAGATCACACTAATTTATATATGGCACTTGGCACTGTAACTCCATGTGTAACTCAACGTAAATACAAAATTAACTAGGTAATTATTTAAAGGGATAAGTGATAAAATTCCTTAAAGTAAATTTGGTCATTGACTTTCACATAGGAAAAAGTCATATGCACATGTGATTAATTATCTTGTGATTATTTTATGGGGGATCACATGGGTAATTATCTTTTAATGTGGAATCACATGGGTAGACATGTGATTAATTATCTTGTGATTATTTTATGAGGAATCACATGGGTATTTATCTTTTAATGTGGAATCACATGGGTAGACATGTGATTAATTATCTTGTGATTATTTTATGAGGAATCACATGGGTAATTATCTTTTAATGTGGAATCACATGGGTAGACATGTGATTAATTATCTTGTGATTATTTTATGTGATAGGTAATTTCTTGAGTAGTTTCCTTTGGGTTAGTATTTAAGGAGGTGTTTGTGACCTTGAAACACACCTTTCATTTTGTACAAAGTTGTGATGTGAATAGAAAGTTTGGGAGAATGGAAGTTTGAGATTTGAGAAGCTTTTGGTTGTGAATAGTTTTGGTGTTGTTGCGGTGTAGTTCATTGTAGGAGAATGGTGAGGTTTGCATAGGCAATAGAAGGGTGGAAATACAATTTTACAACCAAGAACATAGATCCCATAGTTATGTAATAATCTTTCATAACTTCGGTCCCATACCCGTTCTTGTCTTACATCTTTTTGGTTCCGTTGCCGAGACCCGAGTCTATGTAGATTGCGTTGTGAAATTGTGTTTGTGAAATTGTGTTGTTAAATTGTGTTTGTGGAATTGTGTGGAGAAAACTTAATTTGTGGTTGAAAGTTTAGTGGGAAGAAGGAGAGAAAAGGGAAGAACAAATTGTTGTCTTCTTTTGCAACGAGGAATGCAAGGCACTTTGTTTATCCCCGAATCATGGATGGAAGTGGTCACATGGGTGGAAGAGGTTCAACTTGTGGCAATGGAGATTACGAAAGGCAAGCCATGTCCAGTTGGATGCACGATTCAACGCGTGAAGCAACACTATGAAGACCATAAACATGAGTCCTTTTGTTTGACCCCAAGCTTGCTTTTGGATTTGACTTGTAATCCTTGACATGAATTAGAATTGGATTTGTGGAAATCTGAGAAGATTCGTAAAGAAAAGTTGCAGGCAAGAAAGGGAAAAAGGATGGCACGTGTTAAGCCATATGAGAAAATGTAAACAAAAGTTTATAAAAGATAGGGAGTGTTCTTAAGTAAGCCCATGGTTGTTAAACCTTGTTGAAACCTTTAGACTTTTTATATAAATAAAATGTTATAGGTTGTTGAAAGAAATAAAAATATATGTTTTATTTCTAAGAATCCTGTTTTAGTAAAGACACTAATGTCAACGTTGGGAGAGGCTTCTAACTCCCCTAGTACACAGTTTCCCGAAGATAGGCAACAAACCCCATCTTTGACATTAGGAGTTGTTAGGCCAAGATCACTTGTAGAAAGACCTTTGGAAGAGCCTAGAATTGTAGGTGAACCAAGTGTGGTAGTGTCACAACTACGTAGACGACGAGACGAATCTGGACCTCAACCCGATTCAGAACCTGCAAGGCAACGCCAAAGAACTATCACACAAGAACAACATTTACTTGTCTGGCTTAGGAAGAAGGATGCGACTCCAGATTATGTTAGAACCAACAACCTGCATGTCATGTGGAGTGGAGGCGTCATTGATACTCGTGATGATCGTGATATTGTAAATGTTGTCTTTCAGTCCAGGCACTTAAATAGGGTAATGGCTGGATTAGAAATGTTTGGTCCTTTTAGAGATTTACATCGAGAAGATAGGGAGGATTTTATTGTGAACGCAAATCAAGCCATCAAAAATTTCCTTATTCATGAGGAAAGGTTGTAAAAGCTAAGTTATAGCTAGTTCAAAGAATTAATTAGTTTGGGGAATTTCTTTTTAGAGACAAAATAAGAATCAATATGGTTATTCCAGTTTTCAGGGGAAGTAAGGGTGAAGACCCTGAAGCCTTTTTAAGGGAATATAAACGGGCTTGTATTGGTACGGGGCTTAGAACAGCTGTAGAATGGCTTAATTTTCTTCCTGAATTTTTAGAAGGTACGGCATCATTTTGGTTTGAACGACAGACAGAAGAGTTGAAGGGATCATGGAATGACATAACTAAAGCTCTCATGAAGGAGTTTTCTGTGAAGAATGTCTACCAAAACTTAATGCTTGAACTGAGTCAGCTAAAGCAAGGGGCTTTAGAGTCAGTAAGAGAGTATAAGGATAGGACAATGACATTGCAACATAAACTCCAAGGATGTCTTAGGGCACAAGGTCATGAAGGGACTGATCCACTCTTTGCGGGAGTTAATGCAGTAGTATTAGAGCATTTCACCATTGGTCTGTTGTCAGAATTACGACAACAAGTAAGATACGAACGAGTTGCGACGTTCAATGAAGCAGCTGAGGTGGCCGAAAAGAAGGAAGCAAGCATGGAGGAAGTTCCACGACCAACTGTGCAAACCATGGTGAAAACAGTTCAATTCGCAACTGAACCAGAGGTGCGGAAGCATCCGGAAGTGAGTTCTCGCATGGAGTCGGCCATGGAACAAATGATCAATCAAATGAACCAGCTAAGCCTCCATCTACTGCAGCCAAGGACTAATAAGAGCAGAAACGTGGAGAGGGACCTGTCAACTATTCAATGTTACAAGTGTCGAGAGATGGGACATTATTCAAGAGAATGTCCAAACTCGCCAGCCTTGTCTACCAAAGAGAATGCAAGTTCTTCTACTCGAAGATTTTCAGCAAAAGAGAAGGGCAAGGCTCAAGTACATTTAATTGAGCCAATGAGTGAAGGGCGCGAAAAGGCTTTGATGGGTTTGGAGAAGAGCCTTCAACTCCCTGAAGATGCGATGGATGTCATGGCCCAAGCTAAACGACCAATGGAAGGCACTTCTCATCCCGACACAAGCATCAAGAGGTTCAAGGAGATGGCGAGGGCCCCAAAAGAGAAGAAAAAGAACCGGAGACGGAGGTTTGGATTCCAAGACTTTCCAATTTTTAGAGATTCCGGTCCTTATTCGGTGGTGAAGGATATGGGATCTCAGAAAGCGGACATCACCATTGGACAGTTGGTGGCGATGGTGCCGTCAGCTCGAAGGGAGCTGAGGAAGGGATTGTCAGCACCTAAAGTCCCAAAGGTACCCACACCTTTGAATGCCATAGCAGCCGAGCGCGAATGTGATCCGATCATTGATGTGCAATGTAATGGATCAGTGTTGCGTGGAGTGTTGGTGGATGGAGGGGCAGGAGTCAATGTGATGACGATTCCAGCAATGAGGTACCTGGGCTTGAAAATTGATAGGCCCGCCTCAGTAACATTGAAGATGGCTAACAAGCGAGTTGTTAGGCCAGAAAGAGTCATTAGCAATGTTGTGATCACTGTAATGAAGGTCTCTACCATTGTAGATTTCCATGTGGTTTTGGAGGAAGATGGGGCTTATCCAATGATATTATGAAGGCCTTGGTTAACGAAGTCACATGCAAGGAATTATTGGGGCGAGGGGTACATGACCATTGGAGTTCGTCCTAACCGACAAAAAGTTCCATTTGCCAATTTTGTGAAAAGCTCTGGAGGGACGAGTGAAATATGAAGATGAATCAGAAACAGACCAAAGTTCTAGCTCTGAAGGGATTTACACGGATGATTCTAGTGAAGAGGAAGTAGGGCTATATGCCTTGGAGACAATCCCCAAAGTTGGAACTTTGTCGGATCAAAAGGGTCAAGGGGGTGATAACCCATCCACTCCATGCATGTTAACAGAAGGAGAGGTCGAGGGGCGGCTAAGCAAGATTCAACTAGGACCAGACCTTCGACCGGAGGAAAGGAAGCAATATGAAGATTTACTACGGAAGTATATCCATCTTTTTGCTTTCAGCTACAAGGACCTGAAGGAGGTCACCATGGAGCAACACAAGATTGAACTGCTACCAAATGCCAAACCGATCAGGGCAAAGCAAGGGAGGTGGAACCCAAGATACATAGCCATGGTGAAGGAGGAGCTTGACAAGTTGTTAGAGGCAGGGTTCATTAGACATGTGGAGACAACTGAGTGGGTTTCTCCTGTGGTATTGGCGTTGAAGAAAAATGGCAAGCTGAGAGTATGCATCAACTACAAAGCTTTAAACAAAGTAACAAAGAAGGATCGTTACCCTTTGCCATTTTGTGAAGAAATTTTGGAGGAGGTAGCAGGGCACGAAATGTACACATTTGGAGATGGATACCGAGGCTACCACCAAGTGAAAATTGCTCCAGAGGATCAATTGAAGACCACGTTCACCACACCATGGGGGACATTCTATTACACCGTAATGCCCTTTGGTTTACGCAATGCTCCAGGGACATTTCAACGTTTGATGAACAAAGTCTTTGAACCGTTCTTGGGCCTTTTTCTACGAGTTTTCATTGACGACTTTGGAGTTTATAGTGATAGAGCTTCTCACCCCACCAAACTTGAGTCAGTCTTTCAACGTTTGGACGATTCAGGAGTGACTTTGAGCCCTGAGAAAACCACAATTGGTTTTTCGGAAGGGAAGATGGTTGGACACATTGTGTCAAAGAATGGGGTAGCTATAGATCCTGAAAAGCTTGATAGGATTTCAGGGCTCCTTTTCCCACTTCGAAGAAAGCTCTTCGAGGTTTCTTGGGGATGGTGGGTTACTATTGAAGGTTCATACACATGTTTGCAGCAAAAGCACGTCCTTTAACACGATTCTTGCGTGAAGATGCACCTGTTCCAATGGAGGACGAGGTGTCAAGGCAAGCATTCGAACAATTGAAGTTAGCTCTTCAAGTGGCGCCAATCCTTCGGACTCCAGATTGGAACAGACCCTTTTTGGTGTATTGTGATGCATCTGGAGAAGCGATGGGCAGCACCTTATCACAATTGGACGAAAATGGGCATGACCATCCCATTCATTTTGCTAGCAGACAATTAACTTCAGCAGAGAAGAATTATACTGTGACCGAGCAGGAAGGTCTTGCAGTTATTTTCTCTCTTAAGAAGTTTCGCCATTACTTGATGGGGTACAAGGCCAAAATTGTGACAGATCACAAGGCTTTAACCTACTTGGTCAACAAGCCCAATCCAAGTGGTCGACTTGCTCGATGGCTACTCTTGATGGAGGAGTTTGACATTGACATTGTCCATCGTCCAGGGAGGCGACATGGCAATGTAGATGGCCTTACAAGAGCATATGAAGGAGTGGGTGATGTTTCAGAGGATGATGACTTTCCCGACGCTGCAATCATGTCCATCAATGCAGAAGAAGCACCTGAAGAATATCGGGAAATCATTCAATACCTAGATGGCATGAGGTTCCCAGATGGAGCCACAAAGGCAGTACGAACAAGGATTGCACACAAGAGTAATTATTTAAAGGGATAAGTGATAAAATTCCTTAAAGTAAATTTGGTCATTGACTTTCACATAGGAAAAAGTCATATGCACATGTGATTAATTATCTTGTGATTATTTTATGGGGGATCACATGGGTAATTATCTTTTAATGTGGAATCACATGGGTAGACATGTGATTAATTATCTTGTGATTATTTTATGAGGAATCACATGGGTATTTATCTTTTAATGTGGAATCACATGGGTAGACATGTGATTAATTATCTTGTGATTATTTTATGAGGAATCACATGGGTAATTATCTTTTAATGTGGAATCACATGGGTAGACATGTGATTAATTATCTTGTGATTATTTTATGTGATAGGTAATTTCTTGAGTAGTTTCCTTTGGGTTAGTATTTAAGGAGGTGTTTGTGACCTTGAAACACACCTTTCATTTTGTACAAAGTTGTGATGTGAATAGAAAGTTTGGGAGAATGGAAGTTTGAGATTTGAGAAGCTTTTGGTTGTGAATAGTTTTGGTGTTGTTGCGGTGTAGTTCATTGTAGGAGAATGGTGAGGTTTGCATAGGCAATAGAAGGGTGGAAATACAATTTTACAACCAAGAACATAGATCCCATAGTTATGTAATAATCTTTCATAACTTCGGTCCCATACCCGTTCTTGTCTTACAGCACTAGTGAGCACCTATGTTCACCAGACAAGACTCTGTAGTTCATGTTTTAAAATGATTTGCTACCTACTAGTACTACTACAACTACTCATTCAAAATACATCCAACAGCAAAAAGATTACATGTATTCAGTAGTATGACTTCATCAAAGCCTTGCAAAACTTTATTTATAAATGCATCACTCGTCCATTCAGAAAATGTACAAAGGTATCATGAAAAAGGGAGAATTTAAAGGTTGTCAAGTTAGGACAAACTAGATGTCAAAATCTCAACAATCAACCACTTATAATAGGTCGACCGTGGTGGTGGTGACGGGGGTACGTTCTGAAGGGGTGGAAGTCGAGAAGTAGCTAGGCCTTTTGTTATTGTCCAACGTAAAATGCAGAATGCTTGCATTTTTTGCAATATAATTGAAAAAAAATTATTTAAACAAAATCAAGATAGAAAGAGAAGAGCCCTTTGGTCCTTTGAAGCTTCAAATGACATTGACACAATTATGTAAGAACACATCACTGAACATACTCCTTTAATGTGATTCACTGAACATGAATAAATGAAAACATCACCCCTGTCACTGCAGTTCTTGGTGTTTAATCATCACTTAAAAGAGAAGAGATGAGTTGAAAGAAAACCAAATTCCACTCCCATAGCATAGGGTTAGATCCATCACTGTAAAAACAATTTTTAATTATTTATTTATTTATTTATTTTTAAAATATCATTTCCTTTTTGCATTAAAATTTTAGTTAATTTTTCTTTCATTTAATTTTTTTTGAAATTTATCATATGTTAGATATACATACAAAACTATTGCATGCAACGTCAGGTGTTGCACATCCATTGTTATTAGTTCACACTTTTCTAGTGTAAGGATATGTCCCATTAATTCCTCATTAAACACACATAGTCCAAGTTATTCATCAAAGAGAAAACAAACACCTGGTACAATGTTGACGCATCTAGAGGACCACGGATGACATCAAAATAGTCACCAAAGCCAATCAAATTTCACACATAAAAAAGACAAACAGGTGTCAAGTGGACTGTTTGCAAAGGGTAGTTGTTTATACAAAAGCCTTTTCTTTTCTTTTTTCACATCCCGTTCAAGAATAATTATAGTAGTTGTACAGGTACGAGCAGTGAAAATATCAGAGACAGGTAAAATGAAAGACAGGATGAAACATGAAACTCAGTTCACCACCAAAATTGGTGGAAAAACTAGTTTGGGTCTGAGATAATTCATTTTGTAAATTTTTCATTCCCAGTTACACTTTTGATGCGCTGTTATGCCAAAACTGGCCGTTCTTGTTCTTGCCCCTTAATCGCCTGATTTTTCAGATAACTCTATTATCTTCTTTTCACTTAGCAAAACCAACTAAAACCCCTGGTTGATAACAAAAATACAAACCTACAGGCAGCCACAAAGCAGTCAAAGATGGTCTTCTTGGGAAACCGAACATAACTGGGAAAACACACTTACTTCAAACAGCTCAAAGCCACTAAAGCCACCAGCATTTGACACTGGCGACTAAATTCAAAGATCAGCCTCCTTTTCAGTGTAATGGGGTTTTGAGTCCCATAATGGCACATAACCAGGAAGACCATCATCAGCACATACATAACTCCACTGTATACATAGCCTGGAAACTTTTGAGAATGTCTGAATTCACCTATGTCATCTTGCATGGGAAGACACTCAAGATGACATTTTGAAATCAATGCCAACAGCCTGCAGAGATGATTTCTTCCTCCAAATCCAACAAAATAACAATTTGTATTAAAAATCCTTGATAAGAGTTGCAATCCAGAATTTTAAGTGAGACTTCCAGCAGTGACTACCTGTGTCAAAGCCCAGTCATATGTGGCTCTGACTGGTCTTGTGGTGCTTCCCCCCTCCAGTTTGGACAGAGCACACCAACAGGCAGAAAAGGTTCTAAATCTGGAAAATCCTGGCCATGAGTCTTATACAGTATGTGTCCTTCCCATGATCCTTCAATGCAATGGGTGATATGGTGTAGAGTTTCATCTGTTTTGAATGGAACACATCATAGCTCATGAATAAGCTCCACATTTCAGAGCTTCAGCACTGCAATACAGGATGAAAATTCCTCCTACAGTGACCCACTATCTACTCTAGATGCAGAGATGATGCCTGGCTAAGATGAAAGGTCCTGGCTACAAATGGGGCAAACATGCCTTTGCAAACTTCTTCATGGGATAAGATGGCACTCTTAGGCTATTCTTCCAAACAGAGGAGTAACCAAGGCAGGAGTATGAACAAGTTTCTTCCTACAATAATTAACTACGCAAAGGCAGGAGCCTTGCAAATAGGACACTGGTTTTTCTGCACAAGCCACTGCTGAATGCACAAGACGTGATAACTGTGCCCACAGTCAACCTTTCCCAACTCGTCCCCATCCTCATACTCCTCCTGGAAATCCAGACAATAGCTTCCAGTTGAGACACTCATCTCCACACTAGTGTACTAAGAGTAGACTCAGTTATGTTTGGTTCTGTACTAAGAGTAGACTTAGTTATGTTTGGTTCTGCACATAGCTTATCTCCTCTAGCAACATAAGACACATGAGGATATGCAACTATCAAGTAACAAACAATAGTACTTCAAGATTATTCAGAAAAACCTGACACAGGAGATATCAAGTAACAAACAATATTACTTCAAGATTATTCAGAAAAACCTGACATAGGAGATTTCTGTGTACCTGGCAGATGCTGCACTTGATATCATACTCTTGAGAAAATCGAGCAACTGCCATATTGAGGGAGGAGTAATAGCTCATCTTCAACTTATCAGCTACTGCCTCCGCAGTCAATCCTGTACTCACATTGCCAATTCTGTCTTCCAAAGCCAGCAACTCCTGAATATTCCAACACAGCCACGGAGGCACAGATTTCAACTCTAGTGCACCTTATGACAGGATTTCAAGAAGAGGTAAAATCCACTAGGATAATGAAACATAGGTCAGTGCCATGTCCTCTGAAAACAACAGAGAGCACACAGCTTCCATGGATAAATGCAGGATTGCCATTGGTTTCAGCATGGTGTCAGACCTCATAAGACATGTTGTCAACATCAAGACGCAGTTCTCTGTGATGGTCATGCAGGCCCATTCCCTCAAATAGCAAGGTTGCCTCCAGCATCAAGAGTTGCTGCACAAATCATGAGCACAATCTGATAAGAACATAAAGCACAAAAGGGAAAACTGCCGATCTTTGTCTTTGATTACAATGTATAAATACAACCAAGAAGACCAAGTTTGAGCACATCTTAAATTGCTTTCACTGCAAAACAGAGTATATACTTCAGTCCTGGTGTATACTCCTAGTCAAGGACACTCTTTCCACACTCAAGTCCATTAGAGAAGACCAGAGGTTGTTGCATGATATGTTAGGAACAAAACATTAGGGTGCGGCATCTTCTCAAAAGAGGCTCATATTACCTCATAAGTAAGATCCTCGTCTCTTTCCACACACTCTAGTGCAAATAAAATCTGCTCCCAAAGCACCACCTTTCCACTGTAAGATCCTTGTCTAGGAACAGATGACAACAAAAGAAACAAGAGAGGTATTTGCACTACCCACTAGACATGCTGGTAACTAAATCCATGACAATGCAAGGACAAAAGCAAACCCACTAACCTCAGCAAGGCCCTCAGTCATAAGGCGAGGTGGATGTGTTCCATCCCCAGCTGAAACCTGTAAACTGTGAGATGGCATTCCCAGAAGACCATCTGCAGCTAATGAGAATCCTCTTTCATGAAATCTAGATGCAGATGCCCTTGGCAACAGAGACCGTTGAAAGTGAATTGTGGGTGATGAATGAGAATCTGCAAATGGAGCAACTAGTGAGGGGCTTGAAGGAGGAGAAGGTGATAGACGAGAAGGTGCAGGCCCTGACATGGCTGGGTTAGTTAGCAGTGTAGGCACACTATTGCCCTGTATCCTGCCACGAGAAGGATGAGGTGGCCTTGAAGGGGATGGTGAAGACACTCTTGTTGAACTTGTTTGCATTGTAGGAGGGACAGAATCTGCAAGCACTGGAGCACCAGGAGACATTGCCTCTAGGTTACTAAAATTGATTGCATGGTTGTGAAGCCTACTATCAGTCCCAACTGTCGCTCCAAGCTGACTTGCACTTGACAAACTACTTGTGAAGCTATGGGTGCTACTTCCCATATACCTATGTGACAGCTGCTCCCCTAGACTAAACAAGCCAACACCATTGTCCCTGTGTCGTGGTGAAGAAGGCATCCCACTTCTGCCAGTCAGTCTGGAAGGACTGCCACTGTGGCAGAATGTGCTCGAACTGCCTGGTGTCTCATCAGGAACAAGGAGGCTACTGCTAGAGCTTTCTTCATTGGCATCCACAAGAGACTCACTTGATATTGTTCTCTGGGACCCACAGTGGTCGTGCTGCATTGCAGGTACAGCAGATCTATACATAGTCTGTGCAAAAGGTGTATGAGAATGCTGAGCTGTTCCTGCCTCCACCAATGCCACTCCAACTCCTCCAGCTCGAGTGCTTCTTTGAGAACTTGTACCCACACTAGAACCGGTCACCACAGATTTCCCCAGGCGACTGCCTCTGTGGGTTTCAGGCATCAAGTCAAGGGTCTCTCTGAGAGAAGCTGCTCTATGTGTTACAGTTTCTTCAAGTCCACTGGCCACAATCGGCAGTTCAGAACTTCGAGCTGATGCTGCTGCAGACGAGGAGGTAGATGCCACCACATCAGAAGCACTTGTGCATCCTGAGATTCCTATAGTGCGCCTACTCATTCCATTGCCTCCCACGGTCCTTCCCCCATTGCTATCTCGAAAGCCAGTTCTGAGAGAGCCAGTTCCACAAGACAAACTACCTGCCACCACTGATGTGCAACTCTTCCTCTTACAAGCAGAACTCCTGGAGCTACCCCTTGTGTTTCCAAACACACTATGAGTGGCATTTTCCAACACACTGCCAGAAATGCTATGCCTCAAAGAAGTTCGATCTGCACCACTGTGGTGATGCCCTTCGCTGCTGCAAGCTCCAGTAGTATTCAACAGTTCCTGATTGCCACTAGCCTCTGGCAAACAGTCATCCATTCTTCCAGTATGGTTGCTGCTGCTCCCAAAAAGCTGAGGTTCAGCTGTTCTTAAAACCTGCTGCTCCATATAAAGAGAATCAGAAGCCATGCTGCCACTGGCATGTTCAACCCTTCTTCCATCAGTGCTCCTTCCCAAATCTTGAAATCTTCTGCCCTCCATAAAGCGGGGACCAAAAGTCCGGCTTCTACCACCATCTTCTACTCTTCTTTCATTCATTCCATGTCTTTCTCCAGAATAGATGGAATTTGCACTGGCTCGAGCTTGTCTGTTTCCTAATGTTGGCAATCCAGACTCTGTGACCTGAGTAGCCCCATTCTCTGTTTCCTTGCCTCCTACATTGCATGGGAAAAACTCGCCTGTGCCTGGGATGAACTCTCCCTTGCTACTTCCCTGGATTGGCACTCTTCCCACAAGGGAGTCAGGACTGCTGACTGCATGCCCTCCCCTCATTCCCAAAAAAGCAGAGGAGTCAGTACTTGGCTGCAAATGACCTGGAGGGATATCATCTTCCTTGGACAGGCTGAGGCCCAATCCAGTGTCCCTATTTGCACCCATTCTTGTAGAGTCTACAATTGACCCATTTAGATCCTCTGAAAATCCCTGCAAAACAGTCCATGGCCCTTCCATGGAAAATTCATGAGGTCTTTGCAAGCTCTGAGCTTGAGATGGCTGTGCAGCTACTAGCTTTGCTGATGACTGAGATTGCTTGTGTATGGGAGCTTTACTACACTCTGGGCTCTTCCCAGTTCCCTGGCTATAAACCCCTCTGACTGATGATGACTCATCTGCTTCTTCCAGTCTGCCCAGCCGGCTACTACTATTGTTGTTGCCACCACTACCACTTGGCTTGTACTTTGTGTCCATTGAAGGCCAGCAACCCCCATCCATGACTGGAGCAACCCTTTTTGACTCCAAGCGATCATCCATTGTACCAAAAACAATGCTAATCTACAACACTTGAAACCAGGTTGATTGATGAAGAGTGGAACCAATTAGAAGACCAGTTGTTCAGGGCCCTTGTGCTAACATTGAGCACCTCACAAAAGTGCTAGAGTTTCAAAGATGGCTGACATCACCAAATCCATTCTGATCCTTGACCTGCAAGAAAAGAAAAAGAAAACGAACCCACCTCCAGTAAGTGACAGAGCCAGGCACAACCTAATGAACAAACATAAACCTTGATCAAATGTCTCTAATGACCTACCCCACCCAGAGTGCTTAACAAAAGACAGACTACTCTGCCAATCAGTAAACATGCAAGGACTGGTATCATGGGCAAAGACAAAAGACCCTGCAGCATTCCTCTAAAGATAACATCATGATCATGAAAGTAGAGATTCCATAGGACATTTCAAACCATTCTCAAGCTAATCCAGTGGACCCAGAGAGCTAAGTTTTCTCAGAGGGGAATAGTATGAAATGCCACCCAACCATGAACCAAGAAACTCTTCAGGAAATAACAATGACCTGTGAAGAAATTGAATTTCAAAATGACCCAAAGCTGAGCAACAATGTCAGCTTTTTTATTCATGTTTCTTCCAGCAAATATATCAGATCTTTTTTAGGTCATGGTCCAAGATCAACATGGAACTGTGCAAAAAAACTATTCCATGAGCAACTTGGATTACGGTCAGATCCTTTCAATGCTGAGGAATCATATCCAGGACTCTGCAGATCAGCATATACAATTCTAGACAACCTGATGTACCAAGTGCACATTGTGGTGTGACATCTTCAGAGCCAATACAGAACTACTCTAGGATGAACTTTCTTGTCAAAAATGGGTATGCCTGAAAACTGCCACAAGACAGCAGACTTGACACACAGAAAGTCAGGAATTGGGTAAAAGTTTCCACTGCATACAACACCTTGAATCCCCATCATCGGGTTGTCAAGGACTTGGCCCCAATCACCTTTCTTGACAGGAAAAAAAGTGTGTCACCTCATCAATACCAAAAAAGACTCATGATTAGTGAAACAACCCATATAACAATCTTCTTCAGGCCAGGAAAATGCTCTACAGCTATCCATTATGGATGGAGATGCTCACATCATCAAGCTGCCTGCACAAGGACACAAACTTCTCATTTCAGAGGAACATTGTGTGTGCTTCCAAGAGGTGTACCCAGTTCAGACCACATTCAACATATGAAAGAAGACATGCCTTACATCTGGTGCATTATACCCATTGAACTTACAAAGAGGAGAAGCAAAATTAGAAGACCAGATCTGGGCTTCAATGAAGCCTCAGACAGATGAGGCTGCAGCATGAAAGCATGACATTGCACATTCCTGCAATACTGAGCTGCAACCAAGAAAAATCCATTAGGATTTGTAGAACCTCTTTTTTCTAGGAACAGGCCCTTGAGAGTGTGAAAGCCAACAATTGAGCACTGATGTTTCACAATTCCTGATGGTTAAAATGTTAACTCATGCTGCTTGGGATCTCCAAGCAAGCATCCAACAAAATCCAACACTGCAGACTCAATTTGCCCCTTTCCTTCCCATTCAAACCCCTCTGCCAAATCCTCTTCCTTTGTTGTTCCATACCAACCAACACAGGATTGAGCCTATGGTGTGTGCTTGGCTGTATCCGATGTTGCTTGAGATGAAGAAAAGATTGGATACAGCCAAGCACATGCCATCATCTCTCCTTCCATGCTTCAATGCCTTTTACAAGAGTAAATCCCGAGAAAACAACCCTATGCCAAGCCACTGACACACAGAGACTACTGACAGAGTCTCTGCCACAGTTGATTTCAACCCATTGTGTGCCATGTTCTAGAGAGTGTCAGTCCTGCTTCCCGTGTCAATTAGGCCCTCCTTTTGCTACCAAAATGGCTGGATTCATTCGTGTTAAAACACTCATTCCAGAAATGCAACAACAACCCAAAAAAACCCTCATTGCACATACATGTCTGGGAAGAATGATCATCACACTTCATCTATGGATATCAGAAGGATCAGGCCAAGATCCTGGCATCTTCTTGCTGAGGATCAAGAAGAAGTTGAGGAACGAAACTGCCAGGCACTGACAAACAAAGCACACCCCAGCAGACACTACTTCAATATCAGCAGTGCTACAAGTTCAGGGAGGGAGCCGGAGAATGAACAAGAATCCTCCTGGTTTTAGTCACAGCAGAGATGTTTCTGATTACCCAGTCGGCAAGACAGAAGAAGAATCTCAAGAAAACATTAACAACAGATCTAGAGACCGAAGACAGCGACAAAAACACGACAGTTCATCAAACCCTCAAGTTCCGAGTTCACAACCACCAACGAGTCCTCCTTCTTGCCCTCTCACCTCAGGGTCACGAGAACCTCAAAGACGCGATTACACACATCCACAAGTCGTCCACTCTTCCCGTTACGCATCCAGGAAACACACCCCCCCCCCCGCCCCCAAAAAAAAGAAAAAGAAAGAAAGCCAGGGTCAACACAACCACCTCCCCGGCACAACACACTCTCTCCTCTGTTCCACTCTGTGTCTCGTCTCTCTGAGCTCGTCCTCTTCGCAGCACGCACGGTTGAATGAATATAGTCACTACAAAGAACTCCCGTTACGAGGGCCCCAAGAGAAATCGACTCCCACTGATGCAACAACAAAGCTCCAGTTCAAATGTGTGAAGGTTTCAGAAGAAAAGCAACGGGAACCAGTCGGATTACTGCGAGAACGAGACCAAGGCAGAACCTCCTCCTCCTCCTCCTCCTCCGACAGTCGCCGTGCGCGTTACCCACTCACCATCGCCAGCAGCCCAGTGCAACCCCTCGTCTCCTTCCCTCAGCTTGAACGACGCGGTGAGCATCCATTTCATTTTCATCCACATCCATCTCATTTGTTCGTCCACATCCACACCCACCACACACCCTACCCCCCCCCCTCCTCATCCATCCAAGGAGCTTTCATCCATGAGGCACTTTGAAAACCAAAGTTCATGTCCACCTACCTTCTATCTATTGTCTTACCTACCTATTTACCTCCCTCCTTTTATTAAAGAGAAGGGTGACCCTAGAGTCCCTTCCATGTTTTGAGGTGCCTAAGGCACGATGGAAGAAGCTTCAGTGCTGGGCACTGAAAAACATGGAAGGGCCAACAAGGCTACCCTTCTCTTGTGTAGTAAATAAAGCACTATTTTTTAATCATTTTTAAATATATTAAAAAAAGCTTTGCTTTTTTTTTTCTAACAAGTTGGACTATATGTGATGTTGACAATTAAAGATAAAGAAATCTTTGAAATAAAAGGGCCCACAAAGAAAAAAAGAAAAAAAAAAGGTCAACAGGATGGTCTACAGTGTGAAAGAAATTATTTAACATATAAATAAATGGGTGGATAATAAATAGATGAATATATGAATGAGTGGGTAGATAAATCTAGGTGGGTATATATATATATATATAAATTTAAATTCTCTTTTTAAGGTTGCAATCTAACCTTGAACTTTTATTTTGAAATCTATGTTTTTAAAGATTTTATGATAACTAACATTAATCTACCAACCCATTTAACATTATGTGCCACTTAAGACATCACCTAAATTTTTGATGTTCACTAACATCCTTTGGTATTTGAATACAACATTTTTCTTACCCATCACTCTTAGCTATGGAAAATATCATGGTGATTGGACATGAAGACAATATTTTTTTCTACAAATTTTTATTGTTTCCTCTCCACTCATGAGTCACCATGCATTCCTCATGGTCCTTTTATTCAGCTTTAGTTCATAGGAGTTATCCATAAAGTCACGTGATTAGGGGCGAGAATGGCCAGTTTCGGCATAATAGGGCATCAAATGCGTAACTGGGAATGAAAATTTTACAAAAGGAAATAACTGGGACCCAAACTAGTTTTTCCACCAATTTTGGTGGTAAACAGTTTCATCCTGTGTTTCCTTTTTCCTGAGCATCTACCCTGCCGCTACATATATTTTCACTGCTCCTACCTGTAGAACTACCATAATCACTCTCAAACCTTATGCATTTAATACTGAGTTTCAGCATTTCATACCCAGATTTGTTTTTGAATTCCTTACTTTGCGGATACCACTGAAAGAGGGGAGAGGGGGTGAAACAGAGGGTGACTTTATGGATAACTCTATAGTATTAGAGTAATCTGTTAAGTCATCCTGTCTTTGAACCCTAGTTTGACCCTATAATCCCTTGTCTCATCCCCAATTTATGGTAATCATTTTATTATCCTAACTTTTTCATTTATGCGTTTCCTCTAAAGTTTGATAGCTAGAACAACCCCCTTCCAAATTATTCCATTTTGTTCGTGGAACAAATAGAGAATCATGGCACACAAATGTAATTTTGCATCTCCAACTTACATTCATACACTTTTCCAACCATATTTTATTTGTTATCTACTAAATTTCCTCCAAGCTGCTGGCTCAGTTATGTGCTGAGAAAGGGAGAGGGCGGGCGAAACTTTGGCTAAGGATATGGGATAAAGTGAGGTGCTATTGGGAACACATGGGGAACATCATTGAGAACATATGGGTAAACAAGAATTTAAAAAATCCTAGAAAAGGTTGCCACCATTTTATTTGTTTTGCATCAGCCAATACCCTTTTGTACAAAGCACACCATAACCTCTTCTAGCTACCAAATGACTTCTTCAAACTTGATTCCTTTTTTATTTCCTTTTTCTTTTCTAGTCACTTTGTTGACCCAATGAGTCCATGTGCCCGCTGATATATCACCAACTTCAACTTTAATGAAATCTGCACGCTTTTGAACATCTTTGAATGAGATGCCGAGTGGTGGAAAGTTGAACACACAAACTGGCACATTTCTTTATCAGATGTATCAACAACTTTTCCTTGTGGCACAAAAGAACATGCACTTGGACTCCCCAGGTCTTCACCACCGTATGCATTGATTCCAACCAGACCCACCTCTTGTTTTGGCTGGTAGGCAAGGATATATTGTGTTTAGATTCATTATAGAGTATAGTAGCTTAAGGGATTTTGGCCCCTACTAAGTAATAATAATAGGTCTATTTTTATATGAAGGTTTTTGAAAGACAATATTTTGGCTTGTGTTGAAACTTGAGATTAGTTATAATAGAGTTATAATATCTTGAAGGATTTTGGTTTCTTTTAGAGGATTTTTGGAAGATTAGGTATATTTTTGCATGGTGAAATATTTGAGTTTCCGTAATTCTTCTTTTGCCTTAAGATTCATGTTAAGGTAAATGACAAGGTCACAGTATGACACATCCCTTGTTTTTTTGGCTTTTGTGGAGATTATGTGATGCAGTAGGCATGGGACCCTGGTACACTATCCATTGGAAACCTTACATGACTCAGGTGTCATTGATCTGGGGTTGAACCAACCACAACTGAGTCGCCAAGGTTCCTAGCTTGGTACCCTATCATGTAAACCCTGCTACTTCCACCTCACACTAGGTACTTACTTAGATAATTACCAATGTTGGGTGTGTACCTGCTTTGGTTAGAACTGTTCCTTCTGGTTTTGGTTAGGAAGAATTTCAATTCAAAATTGGATCTGATTTTCAATTTCAGAGTTGGAATGAGACTTAGGGAAAAAAATTAAAAATTAAAAAATCCCATACCATCTGAAAAACAAAATTTTAATGACTACAACGGGAAGTTAGGCACTTGGTGATTACCATAGAGTACCTCGGTGGGTTCAGCACACGAGTGCTGAAAATTAATTTATTGTAAAATTTGAGATTTGTCATGGGATTTTTTTTTTCATAAAATTTCCGTCATATAAGGGAGTTACATATTGAATTATAACTCAACTTCAGAGTCCTCTTATTGTCCTTGTGGTCAGGTGTGTTCACAACTAATGTGATTATCTATATTCGATGTCAAGGTTTGATTTTAGATTCTTGCAATCTAGATTTTTGGAATTCTCAACAACAGAGTTAAAGATTTTTCAAAAACTTCCCAAAAATTAAAGGTAATTTAATTTATGCCAAAGTCGCCCATGTATTATGATAATAAGTATGTAGACACAGAGATACATGTATATGTAATATAAGTAGCTACCCCACCATGGTTTGTTGTGGGACAAGATTACAATGAATGTAATGTATGTATAGGGACAAAGATTGTATGAATGTAATCTTGTCCCCATACATACATCCTGCATTGTGTGTTTGTAGGTGCTGGTTAAGGTCTGGCCCACTTCTGGGGTTTCTTGTGCAAAGGATCTGGAAGGAGCAATATTGAAAGGTGGAAAACAGCTTTCCAAGGACAATAACAGGTGTGGCAGGATGGGAGAAAAGCCAAATTCAAAGCCAATGCAGCTTTCAACCCTGGGATCCATTAATGGAACAGAGTGATTTCGTGATGGAACCCTGCCAATCAAATATAACCCAAGCACCCAAAAAGGGGTGAATATGACGAACAAAATGGAAGGATCCACGTCCAAGAAGACAAAAGAACCACCGAAGAGGGCGAACCACAAGGGGCACATAATCAAGTTCCCGAACCCCTTCAAATCACAAGAAGCATATCAAACAAGGAAAGGGCAGGACCTCTTGTAAAGATGCCTAGCATAGTAAAACCTTTCTCAAAATAAAGATTGCATGGACTTGTTGTGGCACCTCTAACACCCTTTGCTTATAAAATGCACACAAGACATAGAGAAGAAGGCCTCTAGTGCCCTTCAATCCCCATGTCATGTTGGCACATCAATGAAAAAACTCATCCACATGTTACTGTAAACACCTAAAAACTTCATCAACTAGAGGGAAAAACATGTCCATTGGGAACTAATCATGATAATTACCATCCTTCACCTAAGTTATGACTATCGTAACAACCTCATGAGAAAAAACAACCTGCAAAACCAAATCAACTCAAATGGGGTTGGCAATGATAACATCTACCAACATGCAGACACCATCAACTAATAACACAATGTTCATTCAATGACGTGAAGACTATAGGCCAGGGGGAGGGAGATGGAAGGACATGGGTTTGGTTTTACAACATGTGTAAACCTACATTTGTCGCAATGACCACAAAATCATTTCGCAGAACATCATGCAAGATCATCCTCTCCCCACCATGGGTGCGACGAAAAAGGTGGAACCCTGTAAAATCCAAAGGATGGTTACAAATGTAATGTGATACCCCAAGAACTAAATGATGGGAAAAACCTAATCTAGCGTGCAAGGTAATGGAGAAAACAATAGGGTAGGTGGAAGAAAAGAATGATTAGATGGGCTAATAACCAAACATCTACATCTAGCCTCACACATGACTTTAAATGCATTTGATGCAAATCAAAAATAAATCAAAATGCATGTTTAGTAAAGGAATGGTCATGCAATCTCTTTGAAATACTTTATTAAAAGCGATCTACGAATTTTTCAACCAATTGTTCAAAAAGGGGGACACATGTTATAGCCCCAAGGGGAAAAAATTGTCACATTGATTTCAAATGCGCCTAGAAAAGGAATGGCCCCAAAGTACCTATCACCTCCAACAAAAATGGGTGAGAATCCAACAAAAATTTGGAAACTATGACAAGGGCCATTAAGGCTTAATTTCGCAGATAGGTTATTAAAACAATGACAAATCAAACCTACACCCTCATTAAAAATGCGGAAAGCCATATGCCACTAGATTAAAAGGACCTTGGGGCACTCCAATGAACCAAGACCCAAAAATCTTTCAAAAATTCTGATTAAGGTGGAGTCAAAAACAATGAATGAACTTTGAAATTTTGGAATGGGGGGGGGACAATGAAGCAAAAAAAAAGACCTATGGTGAAACATTGAAAGAGGATACCAAAAGCCACCTAAACATCCCTTATTATCAAGAACACATTTACATGTTAATCATCCTCACTTATAAGCTCTTGTAAAAAAATAAAAAACAAAGGAAATTGAACCAAAGGAAACACCAAAGATCCAGATATCACCAAAAAGGCAATAGAACTTGACAAAGGGGATGAACATAAGAGGTAAACCAAATGGAGTCCAAGGCAAGCACTTATGGGGTTGAACTAAACAAACCCCCCCCCCCCCCCCCCCCGCCCCCCATAAACTAACTAGGAAGCACAATGATTAAAAACAAACGAAACCACATGGCCAAGACCAAATATATGGGTGTTATTGAGCATGGAAGGGAATAGACATGAAAGAAAAAACCCAAAGAATAACACAAACTTTTTAAAAACCTTACTCATTAGAATTGGAAAAAAAATAAATTAAAAAACCAATTTTTTAAAATATTTGGTTTTCAATGTGTAGACCTCAATATAAAAGGTCGATTAAATATTTTGTATTTCATATATAGTTTACAACCATATTTGGCTAAATCTTTGTAAAAACGATAACTATTTTTTTTACTTTTCAATACGAATGATGGTCACTTAGGTTATACACAAAAAATGTTCATTAAAAAAACACTGATTCTAACCAATTTTATGTGGGTATCAAAAGTTGCAGCATTGACCAAACCTATGTTGGTTACAAAGGTGGTTTTTTTATTAGCATGATTATTACTATTTTGAAAAACTACTAACAATGCCCAAACACATTTGGGTTAGTGATTGTGCACATTTTGGGCATGTAATGGACATTAGGTAGTGTAATCATGTTTCATGTAAAGTCATTAGCTTAAATGTGTTTGGACTTCACCACACACATTTTAATCATGCAATTGGCCAAATAGGGGACAAACAAATGCAACAATACTTTTGTACTACCTGCATTGAAGAGCCAAGGACCTTTTGTTAATTTGAAATCTTCCTTGAAGTACTTGGCCATGGGTTCAAAGCATTCAACCCTTCCTTGAAGGTTCATTCTACAGGATGGTGAAATGAGTTCACCAAGTGTATCCCATTCTCTAGACTAGAATAATGGGTTCAAGTCCTTGAAAGCATCCCCACCAATGCTTAGTATGTGAACTTGCCAAAATATTTTTCACATCCAAATTTTGTTATTTATTTTTTTGCAACCCCACCCATAAAATTGAAATGAAGACTACAAAAAGGTGGGAACTATTAATAACAAAACCACTTGGACCAATGATTATGATTGGCCAACCAAAAAAAGGAATAACATTTAGATAATTATTTTTATTTTATTTTCTAACATGTGCACAACTTTGTTGTGCGTTTCACCAACCTCAACAAGCTAAACTAATGTGTAGGGAGAAAACCATTTTTCAAAACCGAAGTAGTATGGTGACTTTTTTTCATCCAATTTTAATTTGCAGGGTCACGAACTAAACACCAATGGAATTGTTTTTACTTTCTTTCAAAATGTTTTATGCAAGGTAAGAAAGCCCTTCAAGGGATGTCTTAACATCCACTGTTCTTCAAAAAAAATTAGAAAACAAGTGTTAAAATGTGATTGCCATTTTTCAAAATTTAAAAATATCTTGCTACCTTGGCAACTTTGACACTAATTATATTTACTTTTAAAAATATAATATATATTTTAAAAATTCAAATATTTTTTTTGTGAAGAAAATATTCTATTTGTGAAAATGAAATTTTCAAATGAAATAATTATTTGATAGTCGTGTGTGGAAGTTGCCAAAATACTACATTAATGAAACAATGACCTAGAAACTTGAGGTTGATGGGTTATCCATGGTAGGCCTAAATGATTTCTCTTTTACATTTTTTTGGCTTTTAAGAAGAAGAAAAATTTACAAAATTTGCAAAACTATTTTGTGTATGTGTGTTTGTGTTTGTGTGGTGTCTTGCTTGCTTCTCTAGTGTTGCTAATATTTTTTCTTTTATTTGTTGTTGTCAATTGGCATGCTAGTATTTGACATCATTAATTCCAAAAAAGTTGAGAGAAAAAAAAACCAACCAGCCAAAAGCATCATGGTGCATCTTACAAATGTGTGAAAAAACAATAAGACTTCCACCATAAAGTTAGGCATCATTTGAAACTTTGTTGTACATAGTTTTTTAAGTGGATTGGGATCCTTGTGAAAAGGGTAATTAATTCACTATAATCACTTTATAGGAAACCTTTGTCTAACGTTACAATTTCAAGTCCTATTATATTAGAAATAAAAAGTGTAACATGTATTTTTTTTGTCTCAAAATGTCTTGGTTGTGTTGAACCTAATAGAGTAAAGATTATGACACCCTAGCCTATAACAAAGTTAGGGTTTGGCTTTGGTGTAATGCCCGAGCAAGGAACCTTTAAGAAATTTCCTATATTTTTCCTTTCATTTCATTTCATTTAATCTTGTGTGGTTGGTTTTGTAAATTTAAGATTATCTTATAACAATAAGCAGACTTTAAAAAGTGACGCATGTGCTTTTTAATAGGCCTCCTTTCTCATAGGTATCAAATGTCCCATGTCCTCTAGTTCATCATGTTTCATCAAACCTCAAAGTTCCCATCACTCATTTGTTTTGTCATGCACCATCATAAACCTATTTTCCACCCCATTTTCCATGCAAACCACAAACCACCCACTAATTATTCCCCCTCCCATTCTGACAAATCACAAACCACCTAGTAATTCCCATTACTGGGCCCTAACCCTTTGTGTGCATGTGGTGATGCACCCTGAAACTCCTTGAAAGACTCAAATGCAAATTCAAAAATGAAAACAATGGAAGAAAGAGTTAAGGTATGCTCCCTAACTCACAACACTTGAAGGGTAGAAGGGCATGTTAAAACTTCAAAATGGGGTTTAGGATGAATGAAAAATAGATCAATTATTCACACGGACCTACACAAACCAAATAACAAGTTGGTTAATACATAATTTGAGCATTTTTGGTGCACGGATGAACCATGAGCATACACAGACAAATAAGACTCACCATTGGCTAGACTTGGGGGAAGCCACCACCTTCCCCCTTATAATATTTTCTATGATTAGCCACAAGGGCTACATCCAAATGTCATTTTGTCCTAGGATTCTTAAGTTGAAAGTCTTGAAATTCCCAAAATTGGGACTCCTAGCATTTTGAAAGGACATAACTTCTTGTGTAAACTTTAAATTGAAGTGAGGTCTTAAGCAAAGTTGTAACTCTTGTCAAAAAATTTCCAAAAATATGTGACATACCATTTTCATGCACATATTTCAGAACAATTCTTGACTTTTAATGGTTGGAAATCAAATTAGCACTTTGACACCCAACTTTTCATTTAGCCATAAATTATGTTTTAAATGCTCAAATGGGTCATGCAAACCCATTTAAGACATTTAAATTTCAAGATCTTTACAATGGTATTATTATTTTTTTAATCCAATGAATTTTGACACTTGAAATACCTCTTTGAAGATTTGGGATTCCATAAGGATTCCAATTCCTAAAGTGGGAGTCCATTTGGGAGTGTGTAGGTTCATTCCTTCACATTCCTGGGAGTGCAAATGTGACTCTCAAGTTGCATTTTTGACTCACACCTTTCCATGCTTTTGCTTTGGTTGCAAGCCCAAGGCTATGGTTGTGACATGTGGGGCCTTAACCTTACATTTTCCCAAACCCCCTTGACCATGCACATGTAAAACCTTTTCCCTTTCCACCCTATTGCCTTGTAGTGGCCCATGATCAAACCCTTCAACCTACCCCCATCTCTTCAACATGTTCGTAACCTCCACCTAAAGTTTCTTGCCCCACTTGTGGATGCCAACTTATTAGTTGAAGGTTAGTTCATCATCAACATTCATGTTAAGCATCCAATTCATCTAATTCAAACCCTTGTGACCATCCCAATTCAATACCTTCCCTTGTTCACACCTCACCTACATCAAACTAAAATTGGGTTTTTTCATTGGATGCATTCAAATCCTTTCATTTAGGCTTTTGTCTTCCCCAATTGTTACAATCACATCCTTACCGTTTTATGATATGATGTATAATTAGCATTTACACCATCATACCTTTTTCAACATGTTCTCCAATGGGATATCTTAAGTCCATCATGATCAAATTTTATAAAATTTTGGCATAGGGGCAAGCATTTTTGGCTTATTACTCAACCTATCTTCCTAGTTTTTCGATTATTCCCCATTATTTTCCACAACATTTTGAATGCAACTTGGATTATCCCATCCTTCAATTGTAGATATTCCTCAATGCATGTGCACACATCCCATCGACCCTATTGGTATTTACCTTTTATGTTGCACTCATGGTAATAAACGTATAATAATCCATGATGCAATTCGTAACACTTTTGCTTCCATTGTGCAAGATGTTAGCTTTTACATGGGATGACAACAAGTACATGCACTTCTTTCAACCACATTCAACTCCTCTTGTTGACAAGTTAACATTGTGCTCACCAAAGATGGCATTCGCACTTTAGCCAACATTGTCATTGTTGACTTAATGTGAATGAATTTTTTTTCCCGATCTTGTGCAACCCAAGGATTTGTTGTCCAATGGATTCAAGCCAAAAAAAAAACTATTGTGACCAACATCCCATTGATTAATTCCTCCCTTTAACAATTGAAATATTTGGATGTCTACACAAACAAGTTGATATGATTTTACATAATTTTGCCAATGTCATTTGGAACTTGAAAAGGTTAGAGGGCCTCATCTTTTTTGTCTTGGTTATTTGACATGCTACAACATAATGTCTAAATATGGCAATTTCAAAAAATAAAATAACTCATAGCATGGTGAAAATACTTGTTGCATTGGCTTCTTTTTTATTTTTTGGAATAATGTTTTGTAGTTCTCATCAAAATCAGAATGAAAAATTTCCCCAAAAACAGAAACAATGGTCACAATATTATTTATTGACTTTCATTTAATTTGGATAAAATTTCTGCATTAGAACAAACATGAAAATTAGTTTTACTAGTTCTGAGCAGTTATTATAAAGAGGAACAAACCCAACATTTGTTAAGGCGGTTCTCAAAAAACCAAAGATCCAGTTCTGATATCAGGTTATTTGATAGGGTTAAAGAGAACACATGTCAGAACCCTAAACCTTAAATAACCACCAGTTCTTTACTGGTTCTTTCATAAAAACCATCACAGGCTCTTTGAGGTTTTTGATTGAAATAACTACATCAATCAGGGTTCATAGCAAGACCCAGTGGCATTTGGCTTTCTCCATAGAAGATTTGGACCTAATATGTTCAATACAAACTAAGCAACAAATGGATTAAATAGTTGCCCAAAACACCCAAATCAAAACCTGACAGTAAACTTAGCATAAACCAGATTTAACTTCTGTGTTGAAGATCTTCAGGTTGCCATCTATTGTTGAAATTTGCCAACATTTAGAGAGTTAGTAATCACTGAACTCATGTCCAAAGCAGATCTCAGGTCCTTGCTTTGACAATTGAGAAAACAAATTATCAACCTGGCAACAATCAAATGCCATGTTGCAGGCTTTGCCTTGGACAGGAGAAAAGCCTCATCCATCAAACATGTCCTACCTGCTTCATTGGCTACTACACTATGCTCAATTTGCTATAGGAATCACTGGTCAAGCTCTGCATGGAAGGGGACTGTACAAAAGTTCAAAGCAAGGGTACCCATAGCTGAGTTTCCCCTGGAAATTGTAAAGGCCATGGAAGTAAGCAGGGATGAGACTGACCAGTGTGACCATTCACACCACCTGAAAGGCTGCCAAGGTGGCCTTGTGAATGAATTGATGAAGACCATATGGAGCCACCACAAGCACCGCTGGGAAGATGGAACATGTGAACGCAACTATGACACCAAATGCACAGTACTCCATGATGGTGGTAAATGGCAGCAGCCATGATAGCAAGAAACAGCAACAATAATAGTAACCCCCAACTGAAAGCTCCACAGGAATCTTTAAGCCTTAAAAGCACATTCTGAGGAGAGATCTATTGAATTGGCAGGAGCAGACCAGTTTCGCACAAGGCGGCACCAAGCGTCCATGCAAAATCCCCTGATCCAACAGTAATCTGGTCATCCTGAAGATGCAGACCATGCCACAGCAATGATACTAAATAAAGGGCATGAAAACAATATCGGTCCACACTGGGTTGTCACACAACACTTGCTTGTGCATCCTTCCAATTAAGCCCACAGAATTTATGACCCTTCTCCAGGAGTTTGTCAAGTGTAGAGGATGCTGTAAGTCCAGAAACTTTGTAGAGAACAAAAATTCCAGCTAGCCCATAGAACCTACCATGAGCTGGTGGCTGGTATTTGCTGAGTGCACATGGGGCCATCCTGCATGGAGTAGCTTGAGATGTGTTGATAACACTCTCAGCCAGCAATTGACAAGGCTTCCAATTTGGAGCTCCCTTCAACTCCACTTGTGCACAAGTCCATCCTACACTTGCAGGGGTTTGACCTCCATATGAGACAGGTGGCAACATGCAATGAGTACAGCACACATATGGCTTCCTAAAGCCTTTTTACAGATATGGATGGTCCACTTCCACAAGCCCTTCCTTGGACACCACAATTCCATTGGTGGCAGCAACCCTGGGGTGAAGCAGCTGTGCTACAGACTTTTCAAACACATCATTGAGACCAAAGCCAGCATGTGAATGTGCATATAGATGGTGCTTTGTGGACCTAGCACTGACATTCACACCAAAATGCTTGGGCACTTCATCTGGTTCAAATGTCACCTGAAAGGATGAGCCTCCTAGATCCAGGGTACCGAAGTTTGATAGCTTGGGCACATGTCCTAACTTGCCAAAATTGTAGTTCAAAGATATCCAGCCATAGTACACTTCCTCAACCCCACTGATTACCTTCACCTGTCTGTGATCACACTTGAAGGAAGACTTCTCCAGTTCAGACCATGCATTGTCAAGAATCCACTCACTATGCTCAGGTGGCAACCTCCTAAGTCCTGCAGTGGCCAGAAGGAAGAGTTGTGTGGTGGCATGAGCATATGGAGGAATCTGTTTCTCTGCACATTTCAGAAGGGGCACCAGGGCATTTGTAAGTGGAGTCCCATTGTGCAGCATTTTGTCAAGGCCAGGCTCTGTTTCCACCTGCTTATAAGCATGCTGTTGTCCCCTGTACCAGGATGCCCAATTAGTATGACTGTAAGTTGGCCTCACCATGAGAGGAAGAGGATCCCTGTGTGAGTGAGCCCAAGCATGTACATCTACACAAGTACCAGTGCTTCCACCATCAATTATAACTGCAAATTGCAGTGCCTCCTTCTGCCAACACATCCTGCCTAAAAGGAAACCTAAAAAAAGCAGCAATGCTGCTATTGTAAGGAACCCAAAAGCTCTTCCCCTTTGAACCACCAGTGTTGCCAGGATGAATAGTCGTTTCCAGGCAACAAGCTGCTTCCTCCACTGCCATCCTGGTTATCCTAAGTCCTCTTGGAATAGGAGGATCCTCTCTGATCAGCTGCAAAGGGGGTAGATTCAGTGGAATTGCAACTGCTTTTGCTCCAATGATAGGTTCTCCAAGAAGGTCAACCTTCCAGTATGAAGCAAACATGGGAACAGAGGCTGACATATGGAGTCTAGTATCCTGGCCATATTGCTCAGGTGTTACAAGCTGTGAGGCTGAAGCTAAGGGCAAAATAGAGGATGCCAGTGGAGACTGTGAGGAGGCAGAACCAATGTTGACCCCTCCTATGCCCATGGTAATTTCAGCAAACAGAGGTGACTCTTTCACATGGCAGTTGACCCAATAGCAGCTCAAGCCCATCATCTGTTTGAGCCTACCCTATTGAAAACCCTAAACCCTCCTCCAGTGCATGCTGCACTCCTGGCTCACATGATGTTGACATACTTGCTGGCCCTTCAACTAGATCAAGTTTTAGTGAATCTATGGACAGTGCAGCATCTAGAGATTGTTCCTCCTGTTCAGTTGCCAATGCAAAAGATTTCCTACATGGCCCATCAAAAGACCTTCCTCCTGAGAATGCAGAAGACCTGTAATGATCAAGTATGTGGACAAACACCTTATCTACCGACTCCAAATACATTTTGGAAAGACTTCTCTGCTTCATTCGACACACAAAGACCTTGTTGCAGACAGTGGAACATGACAAAATATAACTGGTCTCCAAATGATTGATCTCATCACCCCTCTTTTGCACCATCCTTTGAAAATACTTTGAGATCATCCTACAAAACACATCTCTGTGTATGCATAATGCACTTGTTGCAGATATGCCTGTCGAGAAACGATTCCATTGTGGACATTAGCTAAGGATTTGTGTGGATACTTGGTTCAAGGAATTACTAGGAATGACTAGATTCCTGTGAAGTGTCATCCATGGGCAAATTCACTGCAGATGCAGTGCTTGGTTTGTCATTAAGAAGAATCGACCTTATGTCTTCCAGAAGCAAGGCACTGCAGCAACATCCAGTAGTCTTCATTAGAATTGGGAACAATC